>APFE030444709.1:22446-39712 GCA_000404065.3 Pinus taeda | reverse complement strand
TTGATATTTATATAATTTTGATCCTATTATTATTGTATGTTTATATATTCATATATATAATTAATTATAAGTATTTTAATCTTAACTATAATATATTTATATATGTAAGTATTATTAAATAATTTATTAATCAAGTAAAATAACTTTTTAAATCTAAGCTTTTCTCTTAATGACCTACTATTATTAGAATATTTATGTATATACATATATATAACAATTTAGTAAAATGATGAATTATTTATAATTAAACTAACCATTTCTATTTTATTTTTATAGATAAGAATAGGAAATAATATTAACAAGAATGGTAATTAGTAATAAATAATAAATAATTTAATTAACTTTTTACCATTCTTAATTATTTCGTATTTATTTATATAATTTTAATCCTATTATAATATTTATATATGTATTTAATTATTTAATTTTTGAATAAATAAATGAATTATTATAAATAGAAACCAACCATTTACTTATTCTTACCTAATTTATCTTAGTTCTAAAAGTAATAACAATATTAATTATTTGACCTGGGCCTCAAGTCAAATTAGCCGTTTATCTTGTTAGTCGTTGGTGTCTCTGCTCAAACTATTTAACTTGCTGGACTGGATCTGTTTCTTCAACTTGTCCTGACGATGAACCACACTGGTTGGTTTGAAACGCGTCGACAAATGTATTCTATATGTGATTTACGCTGAAATTATTCTTATAACTACATATTATATCACTTTTCAATATTGCAAAATTTAGTAAACAAGATAAGCACACAATGTAGGTTACAAATTTTCATTCTTCCATTTAAATGAAAGGATGAGAGTTTTGTTCATAAGCATCTTATGACATTAGACAATTAATAGAAAAGCCCAAAATTAGACAGCATTCTTCTAGGCTAGACTAAATCATACTTATACTTCATCTTCCTCTAGCAAACTATCTTCACCATGCATGCATCCTTTTCCTGTAAATCAATCACATTGTGTATGCCAATATCCTGATGTGCATTATCCACCTCATGCAGGGCATCCTCCTTGTTGCCCCCACTACTTCCAAAGACACCCTCTCAAGGGGTGTTTTGGCTTGGATGAGCTATCTTGCTCATATTCTCTAGATTCAGTCTACTCTTTTAGTTATCTCCAAACATATGATTGTGCTAGTTCAATCACCGTATACAAATTCCACTCTCACACCTCAAATGACACATGCTTTTACAGTACATAGACTATGTTGTCATTGCACATGCTATGGTACTTTGGTCTAGATTGTTTAGTTCACTTTGTACCATGTTCTCGTGTATGGGTTTGATACTTAGACACTATTATGAGCTAGTTGTGAATGCGGTAAACATTAATGTGAGATCTAATAACACTTCATAAGATTAATGATTTTACTATTTGCCTTGTACCATGGGGGACATAATCATCCTTTAGAAGTGTCATCAAATCTTGAGTCAAGATGTACTATTAGGGATCTAGTTAAGGTAGCATATTTCACATCCTAACCATACTTAACACTTTCCATTCTCTTCCAATACATTTCCATTCCAATGATAAAATGTTATTTTTGCTCATGTTTGACTTGTCAATTGTCACATCAAAAGGTCTAATTGAGAAAGCCTAAGTTAAATAAGCCAAAAGGCTAGAGGTGAAATCAAATAAAAAGTTAAAAGCCAAAAATGTTAAATCTTGAGCTATGAGGCCTGTTGACCACCGCGTGTCAACTACCCATAGTAGTACACCCCCTTTTTCGCAAAAGGGATAGCGCTTGATCGATATGTCCGTGCCATTCGACTATCATCATCAGCCCGATCATGTTATGTTGTAAACCCAGTCTGCGTGTGTAAATTGTAAATAATCTTAGCAAATCTGTATCATGTATGTAATTGCTTAGGTAAACCTAATTTTATAGTGATGATCTACATTCTGGAAAGTTTTTTGTCTCGCCGATCCATGATCGGTAGAGTTTTCCTTCAGCCTAACCGCAAAGCTAGAATGGATTTTGTCATTAGAATCTTAGGGAACTCCTAGCATTTTTATCAAGTCTATGTAAAAGTGATTTGGGAATAGTCCTGATTGTTTGGTTAAGCTATTTTATTACAAATTGCTTGATCTACTAGATTATATTATGTCATAGAACTGGGTGGTCTATGAGGGTCTATGTCAAATGGGTTCCCCCCTTGAGATGTAAAAATGTAAAAATCATGATGTAAAGTGTCTTGAGGGTTAGAAAATGTTTTATCCCCTCATAAGTCCTAGGTCCTCGGTCCTAGGTGATTTCTCTAAAGGCTAAGCTTGAGGTTCCTTTAAATAAAAATAAATAAATAAATAAAATATAAGAACAAAAATAAAATAATACTAAATAATAAAAATAAATAATAATAAAAATGAAATAAAATAAAAAATAATAATAAGTCAAAATTTGAGGAAATAAATGCAAAATTTTAATTTTTTAATATATTAAATTGCATTTAAAATTTCGATGGATGAGATTAAAAGAGATTTTGATCCTCATCGACGGTCGAGATCACTTTGACATTGATCGCTCAAACTAGCCGTTGGGAAATTTTTCTTTTTTTAGGGTGTCGAGAAATTTGAGATCATTCGATTTGTGAGTCTTGTGCTAAAGAAAGCTCTCTTGTAATCGTTTTTCATATGCAATAAAGAAAGACTTTGGGGTTGAAATCTTGCTAGTGTTACTCTTCTAGAAATGCTGTAAGATGTTTTATTTTTTTGCATAAATTTAATTTCAGCCATTGATGATAGCTTGATGAAGAGTGATTTTAAACACAGGTATCTTGTTTAGTCACTAGGGTTTGAATGGTAGTTAAATTTCTGAATATGATGGCAGGTATCTCCATTAGATTTGGACTTTATTGTTGTTTTCTCCCTCTTTGTTAATGGTTGAATTAAATTGTGTAGGCAAATCTTTATTTTGAAGATTAACGAGCATTTGGGGAAGTTCTTGTCTGAACCAGCCAACTCCCGAGAAGCGTTTTGTGAAGAGCCCAGCTAGTTTTGATTCTGGGCTTATCATTTGAATTTTTCTTGTGAATGAATGAAGGGTTTTATGAAGCATCTCATATTAAATTTAAAATTCTGAAAATATTTCTATGGCATACTGATAAATCTGGCTATTTAGAGCCTTGGAACTATGAATATTGTAATCATTTAGCTGGTTTTAGCGTTTTAGGTTTCGTTTCTTGCATATATTGTTTCTAGGTGTTTGTTTTGTCATTGCAGGTTGTAGAGTTGAAGAGGATATTTTTGTTTGAAGCCAGATCTAGGCCTTGAAGGGTAAGCTCTGGCCTCAGAATCGGCTCTTGTGGAGGTATTCATCCCAGATATGGAAATTTCTTATAGGGTTTTCATCAGGAGCAAAAGGAAGTTTCTAAAGAAATTTGAGGTTTTTCCAGGCTACTTGTCTGCTGCCTGGGCTTTCCTTTCACAAGAAAATTTTGAAATTTTTTTAAGCAAATCGTGTAAAATCCTCTGCTATCCCATTAACCTGCAAGCAATTTTCCGACTATCCCGAGCAATCTCTCATACGTGCCACCCTTGCGTCGCTGCCAAAACACTCCAAGATCCGTTCTCTCTACCATCACAGCCTCCCATCGCCGCCAGATCTGCACACATCTCCTCAAGCTGCCATTCCCCTTTACGTTGCTCCCTATTGCTACGGTTTCAACCCCTTCCTCATTATCCCTCTGCGTGCTTCTCCTTTCCTACCTACGTGACCTCCATTATCTGCAAACTCTCCCATCAAAACCCTCTCCCTCACGCAAGGCTCCCTTCCCTTCGCATTCTGCTGGCTCCATCCACTGTTTCTCTCCACACCTTCATGCAACTCCTTCATCACCTGTGTATTTCCCTTCAAAGACCTCACATTCGCTCCCCTTTTCGCTGTCTACATGGGTTTCTCCCTTATCAAAACCTCTCCACGCTAACATTGCTATTCCTCTATTCCACACAGCCTCCATCTCCTCGTCCTCTGCCATACGAGCTCCTCACCTGCATGAAAATTCAAGCCCTCCTTGCTGCCTCCGTCCAGCTCCATCCGCATCCTCCAGCTACGCTTCCATGCAACCTACAAATAAGAGCTACACCCCAGCTTCTCTCACCAACCTGCAGCCATCCATATCGCTACACAGCTCCAGTTATCTGGCTCATTCTCCACGTATTGGCATTGCCAAAACCTGTTATCCTGTGTCGAACCCTCCACCATCGAGCTCCTCCCTCGCTCCTCTGTCACCGTCACACCCCGCAGCAAATCTGCGTTCATATAAACAGTAAATAATTTCGAATTTCCTTTAGTTTTATATGTATGCGTTAGTTTAGGTTAGGGTTAATGTTTTTTTTTTAGTTAAATTTTAATTAAAATTGATTTTATTTTTCTTATAGTTTAGAACTTTATAATTTTTTTAAGTTCTGTTTCATTTAAAGTTTAATTAGATTAGATTAGATTTTGATTTTGTTAAGCTAGGTTTTAGTTTTAGATTTATTTGATTTTTAGTTTTGTTCATTTAATTTTAAATTTAGAAACTTTATATCATAAAAATAAAAAAATAAATAAAATCAAAATCAAAATTTAAAAAATCATAAAAAGGTTTTTAGGTTTTGGTTTGATCTTATTTTAGAGTTTAGTTTTTATTTTATGATTTTGATTTTAATCATTTAATACAACAACAACAACAACAAAAATTGAAATATTTTGTCACATTTGGTCTTGGCATTTTCACTTAAGGATTTGTCACATTTACAATTTTGCTAAGGCTAAAGATTTTAAATGTGGGATTAATGTTTGTCATTTTTATATAGTCATACACGCTTAAATTTTCTCTAAAGATTAGCTATATGAAAGTGGTAACTAGTTAGCATTTAAATTTTATGGTCTCTTGAAGTTTAATTGCTAAAGCTTTGTGCATCTTTTGAATATCTTGCATCTGATGAAATTACTCATTGCTTGGATCATATAATGCTCGTTAAATGTTGGATATTTTGTAAATACTTTCAAGCAATCATTAAATTACTTCATAAGTACCAGCAACAAATCAATTATTCGATTCCCATTTCATCTAGCAAAGGCACTGGTACTAAACATAACAAAATCTAATCAAGTTTTAAAATCAATCAAGTGCTTGTTTCCCAAGCCAGTTGGTCTTCTTTTATCCCATAGGGTCTACCCCCCTTAGCCTAGGGAGATGGCTTAAATGGAGAGATCAAGGATCAGGGTGACAGCCCCCAGTCTGAGCGTTGTCGCAGTGCTTAGACACTTTGCGCGAAAACAAGGCCAATGGCCCTAGTTCCATGTTTGTCTATGCATATCTAAAGAAAAAGGGACTTGGTAAATGAAAGAAAGAAAGTGAACAAACAAAGAAAAAGGTGAAGAAAGGTGTTGTAAGAAATAGTGTCAAGGAAATGGTAACTCAAAGCTAAAGCTCACTCTTAAAGGCTTATGTATTAAAGACTCCTAGCTCTCGAAAGATTGTTGGACAAGATTAAAGACCCATACATCAGCTTATATGTCTTTGAGGGTCAACACATGAAGTTTCCCTTCCCCTTCCATAGGCTATCCATCACATCACCTACCTTTAACTTAGTGATCTAAGAACTACCTCTTGTCTTATGATTTGTCACATGTGTAAAGGCTAAAGTTGTCCTCCCCTGGTAAAACTTATGAAAATATTTAAAATAACTTGTATTATATGGTTGCTAGAAGGAATCAATGTGTGCATCACCTAATGACTTCTAAGGGAGTTAGCCCACCACTATAAGTGGGCTCCTTGCATTGGGATCCATGTACATGTATCAGGTGTGGCATTTATGCCTTGGGATCTATGTAACAAGCATTGAGATCCAAGTTCTCACTTTGGGATCTGTGACACTTCATTGGGATCTACAACCATAAACATAAACATTGGGATTTGTTACCACAAAATCTAGCAGGTTTGGTGCAAAGCCACATTGAGCGAGGGGTCAGACCTTATGGCAATGATGAGAAAAGGTTGCCACTATCAACTCAACAAACTTCCCCCTGCGCTTCAATGGAATTTAAATAGCAAGGGAGGCTTCCCTAAATCACCTATAAGAATATTATAATACTAGGGCTTAAGGTGATGAGTTTCTGAAGGTCTAAAGATGGGTAGAGTGCTTGGCATGGCCAAAGATGACCTTTGTTTACATCGCCAAGGTCCAAGTACTCTAAGGTTGGACCATTAGATGGACTGCTATAAGATATGGTTTGGATGATCTTCAATAGTATGGCATTCAGTGTCATATAGAACCCTTAGAAATGACCACAAAATGATCTTCAACAAGAATCGAATAAGGCCTTCAAATAGAGGCTAGGTTTTAACTAGGGTAAATAGTTTTAAGGTTGTTAGATATGCATAAACCGCAAAATAAAAGGGTGATGTCATCCCTTCTAGGGTATGTTAGGTTATCCCCTATATTAGATTTTTCTTGTATACGATTTATAGAGACTAACCCTAAACAATGAGCCATCCACATGCAATAAAACAACATATTTATGCATAAATCACACTTAAAACCCTAGCATCTACTCTAGCCATCTAAGAGAGAGAAAAAGAAAAGGATTCTTATTAAGGTAATCAACACATTCCTAGACCAATGCCTTATCCTACAAGGGTTAATGGAGTCTTTATGGCACAAACTTCCAAGAAAGGATTTTCAAGGAATAAGAGGGGATGCCTTAGAGCATCCACTTCTAAAACCCTAGCTATTGCTATTGTGAGTAGAGAAATTAAGTATAAGGTCTGCGTATATAGAGTACCCTTAGAGAATAATTTCACATGCAATATTGAAGCAAAATTTCAACATTGATAAAAATTTAGTCATGGCACAATTGAAACCCTATTTTAAACATAAAGCATGCAAAATATCAATAATAGACAATAAACTTACAACAATCCTCCACTAAGGCACTTTTTTCAATCCCAAAACAATGCCCCCATGTAAAAATCACATCCATAAGAAAGTCACATCATAAAAGACTACAACTTGCCCATTGTAGCGAAGTAGGTTGGCTCACACTCTTTTAAGGAGAAGAAGAATACAATGTGTGCGTTGATTTGGGGTAGCATCGGATGTGATCTAGCCACGAAATTTGGTGGAGAGGTTGGGGCACATGAGATCTCCAATACCCAGAAAGGGTTTGGGCAGATTCTAAACAGTTCAGGAGATTTTAAAATAATTAATATTCTTAATGGAGTCCCTAAGTCTAAACTTAGGGAAAATAAAATATTAATGTGTATTAATATGAAATTGTGTTAGAATGGTCCAAAAGACATGGATCAAGCCAGATCTAATCTTAGCCGTTGATAAGGAACTTAATCTCAATCGTTGATTTGTCAACGAGAAAAGTATAAGAGGAGGCTTGAGGGTCACTTGGAGAACACACTGATTGAGACCAGTCAATTCAATTTCTGGAGCGAGGTTGGCTGAGAAATTGAACCAGTGGTCTGGAGAGCAGTTAGGAGGCAGCAAATACGGAACAGAGAGACGGGAGATCAGTGCAGAGGCACAAGAGGCAGACACAGGGCTAGAGGAAGCCACGTAGAGGCAGCAGAGATTGCACAGAGCCAGCAAGGCCTGCATCATCCACGCAGAGGCTGTAGGAGTGACGCAGAAGGCCAGAGAGGATGCGCAGAGCCAGCAAGGCCTGCGTCATGCATGCAGAGGCTGCAGGAGTGACGCAGAAGGCCAGAGAGGATGCGCAAAGCCTTAGTAGGCTGACGCAGAGGGTTTCAGGCTGACGCAAAGGTCAGTAGGGCTTTCGCTGGGTTTAGGAAGAAGTGCTAGAAAATTTTTCTATCTGTGGGTAAGCCAGTTTGGCACCCTGTTGTACTAGAAAATTGCTGAATAGTAAAATCCTCCCTTGCTGCACCGGTTTTCCCACATTGGGTTTTTCCAAGGACATTAGTCCAAAATAACTATGTCAATGTGTTGATTCTTGTGCATATGTTTGTTTCTGTATTACGGTGTGATATCTGTAGCAGTATTTATTTTAATGTTTGTTGAAGTAATTTCATGAATAACTTATGGTTAAATAAGTAGGGAAAGTAAATCAGTAGTTGCAGCGATAAAATTTTTACATGGTATCAGAGCAAGTAATCAGAGACAAAGGGAAAATCAGTTATGGGTCGAGACCACGATGCAGAGGCATCCACCTCAGGGGACTCACGCAGATTTTCAAAAGATTGCAAAAGAGAAAGAGATTTCGATTTCTCTATGTTGGCTTCCAGGTTGGAAGAAGAAGTGGCGTGCATGGCTAGTGCTACATCATCAAAAATATGGTATATAGACAGTCGAGCCTTGTGGCATATGACAAGAATCAGGGAGTGTTTCTCAGAATATCGAGAAGAGAAGATGAACTTTCAGATCACCATGGGGAACAAGGCAAAGCATACTCTAGTAGGAAAGGGTACCATAGTTTTTCAGACAGAATCGAGAGAGCGGTTATGTGCCACAAATGTGCTGCATGTGCCAGGATTGGGGATGAACTTACTTTCCGTGTCACAACTACGAGGCAAGGGCTATGACATCTACTTCATCAAGGAAAAGGTATACGTCAAACACCCGAGCTAGAAAGGAAAGTGCAGATCAGGATCCAAAGTAATTGGTTGTATACATAACAACTAGAATCTCCAATGGCACTAATAGGCAGTCATGGGGACAAGGACTTGAACAAACTATTGCATAGAAGGATGGGTCACTTGCACCATGGAGCTCTGAGAATTCTCAAGAGCACTGTAATAGGAGTTCTGGATCGAAGTACGGAACGAGATGATGTATACAGAGGATGCACTCTAGGAAAGTCTGACAAGGCGACATTTCCTAGGAGCAAACACAAGGCCAAGATTGTACTAGGATTGATACATTCAGATATCTGCGGACCTATGTCCATCAAAGCTCTTAGTGGTGCCGAGTATTTCCTTACCTTCATTGATGACCACTCGAGGAAAACTTGGATCTATTTTCTGAAAACCAAGGACGAGGTTTTCTGTTGATTGAAGGAATTCAAGGCTCTAGTGGAGACTCTGACTGGTAAGAAAATAAAAAACTTGCATGCAGATAATGGTGGACAGTATGTTGCTAAGGACTTCACTGATTATTGCGCTAAGGAGGGCATCAGAAGAGACTGGACAACTCCCTACAATCCGAAGCAGAATCGGGTGGCAGAAAGGAAAAACATGACTATTGTAGAAGCAGCTAGGGCCATGTTGTATGATCAGGATATGCCAAAATTCCTGTGGGCGAAAGCATGCAACACCACTGTCTACGTTCCAAACAAGACTCCTCATCGAGCATTGGGCAAGATTACTCCAGAAAAATTCTTCACTGGGAAGACACCTGAAGTCATTCATTTAACGATATTTGGGAGTTTAGCATATTGCCGCATACCTGAAGAAAAGAGGAAGAAGTTGGATCAGACTGCAGAAAAGGGGTATCTGGTGGGATATAGCGAGAATGCTAAGGCATACAGAATCTATCTTCGAGGGAGCAGGAAGGTAGTAGTACGACAAGATGTAAAGTGCATGGAGGACAGAGCTTTCAGAAGATCTCGCGAAATGCCTTCTGAGGAGCAATCGAGAGAGGATCCATTGGTCATGCCTCTTCAACCAAAGGAAGTGAAGAATTCTTCCTCAGGTCAGGAAGATTCTCAGGATGAGGAGGAGGAGCGAACAGAAGCACCTATTGGCAGAGGAAAAACTAGCAAAGAACTTCGTCAGATTCTACGTGATGCAGAGAACTTCATCAATGAGCCAAGGAACAGTAAGAGTGAGAGATAACAACCAAACAGGTATCAGGCGTTAGCAGCTCAAGATGTGGAGCCTGCCAGTTTCAAGGAGGCAGCTCAACATCAGGTCTAGCTAGATGCAATGGTGGAGTATAAATCCATAATGGTGAATGATGTCTAGGAGGTGGTGTCAAGACCTCAAGATAGATCTGTGGTAGGTTCAAGAGGGATCTACAAGATCAAATATGCTGCAGACAGCAGTGTTGAGAAATACAAGGCCAAGTTTGTGGTTAAAGGGTATGCTCAAAAGGAAGGGATTGACTATGAGGAATCCTTCGCCCCGGTAACCAAGTATACATCTATTAGGACCGTGATATCTCTTGCAACCTAGATGGGATGGGGATCCATCATATGGATGTCAAGACGACATTTCTAAACAGGGTAATAGAAGAAGAGGTATATATTGAACAACCAGAGGGCTTTGAAACTCATGAGAAGAAGTCTCATGTATGCATACTAAAGAAAGCCTTATATGGGCTGAAGCAGGCACAAAGAGCGTGGTATGGTCAAATAGACGGCTACTTGCAGAAGATGGGGTTTGTCAAGAGTGACGCGGATCAGAATCTCTATTATCTAGTCATAGAGAACGAGCCACTTATCTTAGTATTATATGTGGATGATCTCTTTCTGACAAGATCATCCAAACTCATTGAGGACTGCAAGAAGAATCTAGCCACAAAGTTCAATACGAAGCATCTGGGATGAATGCACTACTTCCTAGGGTTGGAAGTTTGGCAGCAGAAAGGTGAAATCTTCCTTGGGCAAGGGAGGTATGTTATAGAGAACCTGAAAAGATTCAAGATGGAAGACTGTAGACCCATGGCTACGCCAATGATCACCAACTGGAAGAAGATTAATGCTTCAGAAGACAAGGATGTCGATCCCACCCTATACTGACAGTTCATAGGGTCCCTGATGTATTTGGTCAATACCAGGCCAGATATTTTCTACCCTGTCAACACCCTCAGTTAGTTCATGGTGGAACCAAATAGGGCACACTGGGCAACAACCAAACACGTTCTCAAGTATTTACAGGGAACAATTGATTTTGGGCTCTTATACACCAAGGGGAAGGATATCAGGTTGAGTGCATTTACTGATGCAAAATGGGCAGGAAGTTTAGTGGATCAGAAAAGTACCTCTGGGTATTGTTTCAACATTGGATCAGGAATGACCTCCTGGTGCAGTAGGAAACAGAGATTTGTGGCTCTGAGCTCATCTAAGGCAGAATATATGGCAGCAAGCACAAATTTGTGTGAGGCCATATGGCTTACAAAATTGTTGGTGAACCTATTCAGAAGAAATATGGAGGCGACCAGGATCATGTGTGATAATCAGAGTTGCATCAAACTCTTTGAGAATCCAGTATTCCATGATAGGTCGAAGCATATTGATATTCAATATCAGTTTGTCAGAGACTATGTCCAACGAGGAGCTGTACACTTGAGCTACACTCCTACAAGAGAACAAGTGGCAGATATCCTCACCAAAGCCCTTGGAAAGTCAAAATTTGACTACTTCAGGGAAAATATGGGGATGGTAAAGAACCCCTTTTGGAAGTAGTGTATTAGCAGCATGAATGAAGAGGGAGTTGCAGTGCAGATGCAGTGTCGGGAGAAAGGACTAGCAGCAGCACAAATGTAGAGGGAGTTGTAGTGCAGATGCAGTGTTGGGAGAAAGGACCAACAACAGCACGGATGTAGAGGGAGTTGTCGTACAGATGCAGTAGTGGCAGTAGCAGAGTCATGGGCAGAAGTACAGAATGCTGCAGTGCAGAGGATGTTGGGCAGGTAGGCTTAACATCAGCATAGGGACCGATGTCGGATGATCAGGGTGATACTCAGTGAGGAGTATTACTAGAGCACAGTCCTTGCTAAGAGGGAGTGTTGATTTGGGGTAGCATCGAATGTGATCTAGCCACGAAATTTGGTGGAGAGGTTGGGGCGCATGAGATCTCCAATACCCATAAAGGGTTTGGGCAGATTCTAAACAATTCATGAGATATTAAAATAATTAATATTTTTAATGGAGTCCCTAAGTCTAAACTTCGGGAAAATAAAATATTAATGTGTATGAATATGAAACTGTGTTAGAATGGTCCTAAAGACATGGATCAAGCCAGATCTAATCTTAGCCGTTGATAAGGGACTTAATCTCGGTCGTTGATTTGTCAACGAGAAAAGTATATGAGGAGGCTTGAGGGTCACTTGGAGAACACACTGAGGGAGACCAGTGAGTTCAATTTCTTGAGTAGGGTTAGTTGAGAAATTGAATCAGTGGTCTGGAGAGCAGTTAGGAGGCAGCAAATACGAAACAGAGAGACGGGAGATCAGCGCAAAGGCACAAGAGGCAGACACAGGGCCAGAGGAAGTCGTGCAGAGCCAACAAGGCATGCGTCATCCACGTAAAGGCTGCAGGAGTGACGTAGAAGGCCAGAGAGGCTGTGCAGAGCCTCAGTAGGCTGACGCAGAGGGTTTCAGGCTAACGCAAAGGTCAGTAGGGCCTACGCTGGGTTCAGGAAGAAGTGCTGGAAAATTTGTTTATTATGGGTAAGCCAGTTTGGCTACCCTGTTGTACTAGAGAATTGTTGAATAATAAAATCCTCCCTTGCTGCACCGGTTTTCACACATTGGGTTTTTTCAGGGACATTACTCCAAAATAACTGTGTCAATGTGTTGATTCTTGTGCATATGTTTATTTTTGTATTACGGTGTGATATCTGCAGCTGTATTTGTTTTAATGTTTGTTGCAGTAATTTCATGAATAACTTACGGTGAAATAAGTAAGGAAAGTAAATCAGTTGCTGCAGTGATAGAATTTTCAGAGTGTGATGATGAAAAAACAGGAGGTTCTATTTATTTGAGACCTATCCCATTCATTTTTACAGTAAAACAACTAATCAAGCCCTATTGACAAGCTTGCTTTAAGTGTTCCACAAGAATGAGGTAACAAGCCAAACCTCATAGCTCAAAAACATAACAAAAGTGCCAAAAAAGACCACGTGTGGGAGAAAATGCTCCTAAAGCATGTTGTCTTCCTCCAAATGAGTTCTACAGACCACCAAAAGGTATGATAAGGGCTAATAAGTGCTCCATACTCCAAGATGCATCTCAAGAATCATGTGCAAGCCTCCAAAGTCACTCCACGCCAACATGTCATGTCCATGGTGCCTTATGTCACTCTCAAAGGGGAAAGAGGTGAAATGGCACTCAACTCAAGCATTGGAGCTCCAAGGTGATGTACAAGACCTCCCTTGTCATCTAAAGGATGACCATCATCATCCAGGTTTTGGAACAAGTGATGCCCATCAAATAATGTCAAGGCCACCCTAGGGGCATCCTCGGTCCACTAGGAACATCATCAATATCTCCAACACAAGCTTAATGAGCTCAACACTTTAGCAATTGGGGGTCCCTTACGGTGTCAAATATCATTGTGATGTCATCAAATACCCCAACGCTCTACTCTAAATAGACAACATTACATCATCAAGGTCAATCACTCTCTCTGCAACAGATGGTAAAACCTCCACTACTTTGCTAAGACGGTGAGGCAATCAGCTTAGAAGCCATTTGTTGTTGTCATGAGAACCACATAACAAAACCCTCTCAAGATCAAGTGCAAAACAACAATCATTATGTAATAAAAATCATGGATGCATCATAGTGGACCATACTTAATATTAGAGGCTAAATAATACTTCACACAAAGATCACCTTCAAATATCTAACTAGACAAAGTCCCTTATAAGTGTTCTCTCCTAATGTAAAGGATGGCTAGATGGATAACTCTATTAAGTGTTTTCGGCATGTTACCCACCATTTTGGGGGTAATATCCCTAGGAGACTTTTTTTTCTCCAAGATTGTCATCAACTAGTAGCCAGCAGCCAATAGCTAGCTCATTGTGCCATTCTTCCGCCACCTAAGCCAGCAATGTGGTACCTCGCCCATCCGCCATGATCATATGTTTGACGGTGGGCCTCCCAAACCTAAAGGTATGCCTTGTCATTTGGAAATTGAGTAATGTAGTTCGCTTATCACAAACACTTCTAGGCATGGATTAATGGGGTTAGCTCAGCCCTAAGCACATGTTAAATTGGACCAGTCGGCCTCAACCCCAAGTGGACCCTCATGAAAACCTATAAATAGAACAGACCTCAAGCTCATTTGGACACATTGATCTAGTCATCCTCTCTTCTCTTATTGTCTTGGTTCGCACAGGTCTGACGGAGGAAAATTCGCGCAAAGGGTCCGAAACTACAGGGTCGAAGCTCGCACTGATCTAAGGTTTCCTGGTTCCTAGACGCTGGCATAGAACTGGGCATTTTAGCCCCTGGACGTTGGCACATAGTGGTCCTGACAGCATCAAGGGAGCCTTGGACGCTAGCATAGAGTGTTATGGGAGCATCCGAGAGGCTAGGGTTCCTGCTACTCAGTTTCGTCCCTAGACGCACGCATAGTGTCCTGAGAGTGTCTAGGCTGCCATAGACACTCGCACAGAAGCCTCATGAGAGGGTCTAAGATTTGAGGCAGTATGTTTGACCCCAGACACCCTCATCCTGTTCACCTGGGAGAGTCCATATCTGTTCCGGACATAGTCTTCCATATAAAAATTTCTGATTTCCCACCCCGGTTTTCAGTTTCTCCTTATTTCTCCCATGTAGTTAAATGCCCTTTCCCATAACCATACATTCAACAAGCTGAAAAAATAAATTTGCTGAAAACACAAATTCTGGAAATTTTACAGAATGCTTGAAATTGCAGAAATAAAAATCAGCAGTAATAAACAGCCATTAAAACACATTAAAACACTGATATTTTTGGTCAATGTGACCCTGGAAAAACCCCCTACAACTCTTGGGGAAAACCAGTTTGAGAGCTCTTCTTTATTTCTGAAAAAAACATTTTTACAGCAAGAAAATTTCAGCAAAAATTGCAGCAAAATAATTTTTTTCCAGCAAGCAAACTTATCCGTTTTCAGCCCAACAGACCACCTGGAAACTTCTTAGTTTTCAGCAAAAAATCAGCTTTTTTCTGCTTGTTCTTGCTGTTGTTCTGCTTGTCTTTCTACTGTTCTGATTTTGCTAAAGAGCTGCCTGGTATGTGTGCCAAACTACTGCCTCTTTCTCCTTCTTGTCCAGAAATCTCCCTTGCTCTCTTGCTCTCCTTCTCCCAATCTTCTCATGAAAGAATGAATGATCTTTTCCTCCTTTTCCTCCTTTAATATAACTCCAAGTGACTTTTTGGTGATCCAAGTGACTTTTGGCTGATTTCTAAATCCAATGGCTGAAATAGATTTAGATCAATGGCTGAGATTAAATGCTCATTTAAATTCACTTTCTATTTTTTAATTCACCAACTTTAATAAAGACCCACTTAGTCATTTATTTCCAAAGTCACTTTTCCTTTCTAATTTTTCATTGACTTTATAAAAGTCACTTTAAAATTAGACTTAGTAACTTTTTCACTTAAAGTCACTTTTAAATTAGATTTTAACTTTATAAAAATTATAAAGTCACTTTAGGAGAAAAATTAAAACCTTTTGGACACTTTTCCCTAGGCCAAAGATCAAAGCCTAAGGGAACCACCTGTCCTCCGGTACCAAATTTCAACACTCCCTCTTACCGAGGAAGGTGTTCCTCACCACACCCATCTTGTATCTGAAGTAAACATGCTTGCCCCGTGGTAAGGCTTTGGTAAAAATGTCTGCTACCTGCTCATCAGTGGAAATAAATATACTCGAGCTTCACAACTCCCTTCTGAACATAGTCTCTGATGAAATGATATCTGATCCGATATGCTTTGACCTGTCATGAAATACTGGATTCTCCGTGAGTTTAATGCAACTCTGATTATCACAGTAAATCACTGAAGGTCTCAACGGCTGACCAAATAAGCCAAACAACATCTTGCGAAGCCAGATGGCCTCACAACTAGCTAGACTCGCTGCCATATACTCTGCTTCTGCTGAACTCAGTGCTACTGACTGCTGCTTCCGGCTGAACCATGACACTACTGCTGAACCCAACCCAAAACAACACCCTGAAGTGCTCTTCCTATCATAAGCACAACCTGCCCAATCAGAATCAGTGTATCCTACCAATCTCACTCCATCTCCCTGCCTGTAGTCCAGACCATAATCCACTGTCCCCTGCAAGTACCGCAAAATGTGTTTTGCAGCCACCCAGTGAACCTTCCTAGGCTTACACATAAACTGACTCATCGTGTTGACTGCAAAACAGATATCTGGTCTAGTGTTGAACAAATACATCAAGGAACCAATCAGCTGCCTGTACAATGTGGGATCCACCAACTCGGAATCCGAAGCATGAAGCTTCTTCCAGTTGGTGATCATCGGTGTCGACATGGGTCTACAATCCTCCATGTGGAATCTGCTAAGGATGTCCACAATATACTTCCCCTGCCCCAGGAAGAAATGCCCCTCCTCCTACCACACCTGCAAACCCAAAAAGTAATGCATCAAGCCAATGTCCTTCATCTCAAACTCCGTCGCAAGATCTCTCTTGCAGTGCTCTATGAGTCTCTCTGCACCTGTAATGATCAAGTCATCCACATACAGCACTAGAATGAGAGGCTCCTCAACTATCACAATAAAGTAAAGGTTCAGATCTGCCTCACTCTTTGTGAAACCCATCCCCTGCAAATAAGTATCTATCCTGGAGTACCAAGCTCTGGGAGCTTGCTTCAGGGCATAAAGGGCCTTCTTCAGTCTGCACACATGGGACTCCTTCCCATGCACCTCAAAGCCCTGTGGCTGCTCAATGTACACCTCCTCCTGTATGAAGCCATTGAGAAATGCGGTCTTCACATCCATCTGGTGGATCTTCCAACACATCTCTACTACTATCGATATAATGGAGCAAATCGAAGTATATTGAGCCACGGGAGCGAAGGTCTCCTCATAATCAACTCCCTCTACCTGGGAGAACCCTCTAGCCACAAACCTCGCTTTGAATTTCTCAATGCTGCCATCTGCAGCATGCTTTACCTTGTAAAGCCATCTGAAAGTAACCACGGACTTGCCCTCAGGCCTCGGCACCACCTCCCAAACATCATTCTTCATGATAGAAGAATACTCCTCCTGCATGGCCTCTCTCCAGACCTGCTGGCTAGCTGCCTCCTCATAGCTAGAAGGATCAGAGTCAAGGATGCTGGTAACCATCGCCATATAGCTACAAAATCTCTCAGGTGGTCTACTATCTCTAACCGGCCTCTTCAGCTCAGCAACAGATGTGGCATCTCTCAAGGTGTCCTGAAGCCACTTGGGCTTCCTCTTCCCTGAGCATGCTTCTCCCATAGAAGAATGAAACACCTCCTCATCACCATCAGTAGCCTGAACTCCTGACTGTCTGTCTGTTGTCCTCCTGCCTGCACCTGAACCTGTAGAAGCTGAGGTACCGTGTGAACTGTCCATCAGTGGACTCCCTAGTGA
>APFE030444709.1:0-15127 GCA_000404065.3 Pinus taeda | reverse complement strand
GATAATCCCTAGCATACTTAGTTGGATAATTGAAGGTAACATTGCTATATGGACCATGGACATTGATAGCTCTTGAAGATTGGTTCAAGAGGGAGAGTATCACCTCTCATTGAAGATAAGTATTTCTTGACTTATGATGCCACTTACTTTTGTTTAGACCTATGGATTTGATGATTATGTTTATTGCTAATACTTCCTACATATGTATTTGAGTATATGGACGTTTCTAACCTCCTTGATGAGATGTGATAAGTAGATTCTTCTTGAGGATCATTTGAGATGCAGGAAAGAAAAGCTAGATTTGGAAAGAGGTAAAGAGGTACTTGATGAAAAGGTGACAAGCATTACAATCTACCTATGATAAGGTGCGGAGGTATTTGAATACTACAAGGTATGCATGGTATGTTGTATTTCAACGATAACATTGATGGCTAGGTAAGCCCTAAGCTATGATGAGAATGTCTCTTTCTTTGTTGGCTCATACATGCATATGAAAGCAACTTGGATCTATGTTTCCTAAGATAAAATGATGCATATGGTGTTGAACATTTGGATATTCTTGAATTCTATGAGGTTATCTAATGTTGATACATTGATACACTTGATGATTGGGTAACATCCACTCAATCTTGATCCTATAAAGAAGGCTAGCACCTTGAATTTAGTAAATGAGACAGTTGATACTTGTCATGATGGATTCCATATAGAAGGATAGCTCATTGCCTCTTATACATGATACCACTAGTAACGCTTGTGATAAACATGATGAAAGCATATGGAAAGAGAGATTGACATTCTTGTTGTTTTGAATGACCTAACTTGATCTCATTGATCATGATAAGCATGGTAACCTTGATGTTAGAGGCATAACTATGAGATTGATATTCTAGATCTACTACCTGTGGTTATGTCTTGATGGCATATGGTTAAACTAAATGTCCTAACTTGATGGAGTGACTTGATAGAAAGTGTTATTGTGTTCATAATCTTTGAGATATGATGTTGCATCTATCTCCTACTTTGAGTCTAACCTTTGATGAAAGATTGATGCCATGATGTTGATAGCCATGTTAGATATATGTTTATGATCTAATAGATCTGTTGTTGCTTGACTCTAGTAGACACAGGTTGATGACATACATTCCCAATCTGAGGGAGAATCTCTTCTCAAGATTCTTACTCATATTACTATTTGCATTCTGTACTGTTGAAGTATAATTTATGTGTATCTAACATAATTTATCTACAACAAAATCTCAGATCTGAAGCTTGTACATAAATTAGGGTTTCTATTCTGGACGCAGGCACTGAACTGGGAAATCGTGTCCCTGGACTAACTTGAAGGGAGTGTCTAGGGGTTTGACTATAGTTGACCATCATCTGAAGCTTTCTGAAGCTATCTATCAAGATGTCCCTAACATATTCTGCCATTGTAATCCAATTTCTGATGTTGGCTAAATTGTTGATCACATAAAAATGAAGTTTCTTGCTTGAAATTGGATGGTCACCTAGAAGATGTTAGTTCCACAGATATGTTTCAGATAACAAGATTTGGTAGCAGGACAATCTTAACTCTTTGCCATAACATGAACATGTAGACTAAACTTGTGTTTGCAGGTGATTGAGACATACATATAGATATGTCACTATGTTTGTGCTACAAGAGTTTGGCATGTTTTCGCTGATTGATATAGATGAACAATGTTTTTTCATGATGCTTGACAGTAACTTTGAATTGATGATTAAGATATGCTTTGACTATAGATCTCTCTACAATAGAAAATTTGGACTTGACCTGATGTCTAATGATTTGATTTGACGATTGTTGATTTGCCCTGAAGTCAATGTTATGTGGGTATTCAGAAGTTGGCCTCCTTCTTCCTAGCACAATGGTTGAGTTATTGATAGATGTGATTCAGCGTGAAAATGGACCCTGCATGACTCATCCTTGGTGTATGTATCTGCACCTAGTGACAGAAATGACTTGATGAGGTTTTGGATTGATATTGCATGGTTGATTACAACTTGTTGGCATGATAATCAATGATGTCAAGATTTGATATGAGCACCACTTGTCTCCTGGTTGAAAGAATTGATACTGTGATGTTGATGACTTTGATAATCGTTGTGATCTAACTTCTAAACTTTGATGAGCTGACTTTGCTGAAGTGATGGTGCAACATTGATTTATGTAAGGCTAATTATGATGGCTTAGCAAGGCATTATGCGTAGAGCATTGCATGAAGCAAGCTCTCTGATCCAAATATGTCTATATTTGAGAGTGTTGATTTGGGGTAGCATTGAATGTGCTCTAGCCATGAAAATTGGTGGAGAGGCTAAGGCACATGAGATCTCCAAGACCTAGAAATGCTTTGGCTAGATTCTAACCAGTTTGGGAGATATTAAAATAATTAATATTTTTAATGGAGTTCCTAAGTCTAAACTTAGGAAAAATAAAATATTAATGGGTATTAATATAAAACTGGCTTAGAAGGTTCCAAAAGTCATGGATCAAGTCAAATCTAATATTAGCCATTGATTAGAGATTTAATCTCGCCCACTGAAGGACCAACAAGAAAAGTATAAAAGGAGGCTTGAGGGTCAGTTGGAGAACATACTGAGGGAGACCAGTCAGTTTGATTTCTGGAGCGGCGTTAGCTGAGAAATTCGAACTAGTGGTCTAGAGAGCAGCAGGAGTTAGCAAGTACGGAACAGAGAGTTAGGATCAGCGCTAGAAGACCAGTGCAGAGGCAGACGCAGAGGCAGCAGTAGACTGCGCAGTCACTAGAGGACCTGCTTGGGTGATGCAGAGAGGCCCAGGGTTGACGCAGACAAGCAGGGGCTAATGCAGAGTGTCGGGGAGCTACTCAGAGGTCAGCCAGGCTGACGCTAGGACTAGGACAAGTGCTTGAGAATTTTTCTCTCTATTGGGTAAGCCAATTTGGCACCCTGTTGTACGAAAGAATTGTTGACTAATAAAATCCTGCCTTGCTACATCAGTTTCCCCACATTGGGTTTTTCCGGGAACTGATGTCCAAAATAAATGTGTCAATATGTTGATTCTTGTGCATGTATTTGTTTCTGAATTATGGTGTGATATTTGCAGCAGAATCTATTTTAATGTTTATTGAAGGAATTTCATAAATAACTTATTGGAAATAAGTAGGCAAAGTAAATCGAATGTTGCAGTGATAGAATTTTCACATGGTCTCCGAACAAGAAACCAGAGACAGGAAGGGGAAATCAGTTATGGGTCAAGACCATGATGCAGAGGCATCCACGTCAGGAAACTCACAGATTTTCAGAAATCTGCACAAGAGAAAGTGATTTCAATTTCTCTATGTTGGCTTCCAAGCTGGAAGAAGAAGTGGTTTGTATGACTAGTTCTACATCATCAAAAGTATGGTATATAGACAGTGGAGCCTCTTAGCATATGACGAGAATTAGGGAATGTTTCTCGGATTATCGAGAAGAGAAGATGAACTTTCAAATCACCATGGCTAACAAGGCAAAGTGTACTCCAGTAGGGAGGGGTACAATAGTTTTTCAAACAGAATCGGGAGAACGGTTCTGTGCTACCAATCTGCTGCATGTACCAGGATTGGGAATGAACTTACTTTTTGTGTCGCAACTTCAAGGCAAGGGCTATGACGTCTTCTTCATCAAGGCGAAAGTATACGTCAAACACCTGAGCTGGAAAAAGAAAGTGAAAACCGGGATCAAAAGTAACAAGTTGTACAGATTACAACTAGAATCACCTATGGTCCTAACAGGCAGTCATGGAGACAAGGACTTGAACAAACTATGGCACATAAGAATGGGACATTTGCACCATGGGGCTCTGAGAATTGTCAGGAGCACTATAACAAGAGTTTCGGCTCTCAGTACGAAACAAGATGATGCATGCAGAGGATGTGCTTTAGGAAAGTATACCAAGGCAACATTTCCTAGAAGTAAACACAGGGCCAAGAGTGTACTAGGATTGATACACTCAGATATCTGCAGACCTATGTCCACTAAAGCTTTGAGTGGTGTCGAGTACTTCCTAACCTTCATTAATGATCACTAAAGGAAAACTTGGATTCATTTTATGAAAACCAAGGACGAGGTTTTCTGTCGATTCAAAGAGTTCAAGGCTCTGGTGGAGAATCTGACTAGGAAGAAAATAAAACTTTTGCGCTCAGATAATGGTGGAGAGTATGTCAATAAGGATTTCACTGATTTTTGCACTAAGGAGGGCATCAGAGGAGAGTGGACAACTCCTTACAATCCGAAGAACAGGACTATTGTAGAAGCAGCTAGGGCCATGATGTATGATTAGGATATGCCAAAATTCTTGTGCGCAGAGCATGCAACACAGTAGTCTATGTTCAAAACAGGACTCTTCATTGGGCGTTGGGCAAGATTACTCTAGAGAAAGTTTTCACATGGAAGACACCTGAAGTCAGTCATTTCAGGATATTTGGGAACTTAGCATATTGTCGTGTACTGGAGGCAAAGAGGAAAAAGCTGGATCAAATTGCGGAAAATAGTGGGATATAGCGAGAAGGCTAAGGCATACAGAATCTACCTTCCAGGGAGTAGGAAGGTAGTGGTTCGACGAGATGTGAAGTTTGTGGAGGACATGGATTTCAAAAAATCTCGTGAGATGCCTTCCGAGGAGCACTCAAAAGAGAAGTCGTTGGTTAAACCTCTTCAACCAACGAAAGTAAAGAATTCTTCCTCGGATCAGGATGATTCACAAGATGAGGAGGAGCTAACAGAAGCACCTGCTACCAGAGGAAGAACTAGCAGGGAACTTCGTTAGATTATGCGAGATGCAGAGGACTTCATCGGTGTGCCAAGAAACAATAAGAGGGAGCGAAAACAGCCAGATAGATATCAAGCATTAGTAGCTTAGGGTGGGGAGCCTGCCAGTTTCTAGTGGGCAACTCAACATCAGGTTTGGCTAGATGCGATGGTAGAGGAGTACAATTCCATAATGGTGAACAATGTCTGGGAGGTAGTGCCAAGGCCTCAAGACAAATCAGTGGTAGGTTCGAGATGGATCTACAAGATCAAATACGCTGCAAATGGCAGTGTTGAGAAATATAAGGTCAAGTTTGTGGCTAAGGGGTATGCTCAAAAGAAAGGAATTGACTACGAGGAAACCTTCGCCCCGGTGGCCAGGTATACATCTATTAGGACCATGATATCTCTTGTAGCATAGATGGGGTGGGAGATTCATCAGATGGATGTCAAAACGACTTTTTTAAATGGGGTAATAGAAGAAGAGGTATACATTGAACAACTAGAGGACTTTGAGACACATGAGAAAAAGTCTCATGTATGCAGGTTGAAGAAAGCCATGTATGGGCTGAAACTGGCACCTAGAGCATGGTATGGTCGAATCGATGACTACTTGCAGAAGATGGGATTTGTCAAGAGTGACGCAGATCCAAATCTCTACTATCTGGTTGTAGAGAATCAACCGCTAATCTTAGTATTGTATGTGGATGATCTCTTTCTGATAGGATCATCCAGGCACACATTGGGAACTGCAATAAGAATCTAGCCACAGAATTCCATATGAAAGATTTGGGAGGAATGCATTATTTCCTAGGGTTGGATGTTTGGTAGCAGAAGGGAGAGATCTTCCTTGGGCAAGGGAGGTATGCTACAGAAATCCTGAAAAGATTCAAGATGGAGGACTGTAGACCCATGGCTACTCCAATGATCATCAACTGGAAGAAGATTGATGCATCAAAAGACAGGGATGTTGATCCCGCCTTATACAGGAAGCTCATAAGGTCCCTGATGTATCTAGTCACTACCAGGCCAGACATTTGCTATGATGTCAACACCCTCAGTCAGTTCATGGTGGAACAAAAGAGGGTGCACTGGGCAACAACCAAAAATGTTCTCAGGTATTTATAGGGAACAGTGGGTTATGGACACTTGTACTCCAGGGGTATGGATATCAGGTTGAGTGGATTTAATGATGCAGATTGGGCAGGAAGTTCAGTGGATCGGAAAAGTACCTCTAGGTACTATTTCAACATTGGATCAGGAATGACTTCCTGGTGCAGTAGGAAACGGAAGTCCGTGGCTTTGAGCTCATTTGAGGCAAAATATGTGGCGGCGAGAACTACTTCATGTGAGGCCATATGGCTTAGAAAACTACTTGTGAACCTATTCAGAAAAAAATTGAGGCGACCAGGATCATGTGTGATAATCAGAGTTGCATCAAGCTCTCTGAGAATCCAGTGTTTCACGATCGATCAAAGCATACTGATATCCGGTGCCACTTTGTCAAAGATTGTGTCCAACGAGGAGCTGTACAGTTGAGCTACACTCCTATAGGAGAACAGGTGGCAAACATCCTTACCAAGGCCCTTGGAAGAACCAAGTTTGATTATTTCAGGGAGAAGATGGGTATGATAAAGAATCCATTTCAAAAGCAGAAAAGGGTATGATGTTGCAGTGCAGTCGCAATCAGCAGTAGCACGATGCAACATGAAGAGTAGGAATTTGCAGTACATATGCAGTGTTGGGAAAAAGAACCAGTAGCAACATGGATGCAGAGGGATTTGCAGTGCTAACGCAGAGTTGGGAAGATGGACCAGCAGCAGCAAGGATGTAGAAGGAGCTGCAGTTCAAATGTAGCAGTGGTAATGATAGAGCCATGGGCAACAATACAGGATGCAGCGGTGCAAAGGATGTTGGGCAGGGAGGCTTAGCATCAACATAGGTAACGCTGTCGTATGATTAGAGTAATGCTCAGTGTGGAGTATTACTAGAGCACAGTCCTCGCTAAGAGGGAGTGTTGATTTGGGGTAGCATCGGATATGCTCTAGCCATGAAAATTGGTGGAGACTAAAGCACATCAGATATCCAAGACCCATAAACCGTTTGGGTAGATTCTAACCGGTTTGGGAGATATTAAAATATTTAATATTTTTAATGGAGTCGAAAAATAAAATATTAATGGGTATTAATATAAAACTGGGTTATAAGGTTCCAAAAGTCATGGATCAAGCCAAATCTAATCTTAGCCGTTGATTAGAGATTTAATCTTGGTCATTGAAGGACCAACAAGAAAAGTATAAGAAGAGGCTTGAGGGTCAGTTGGAGAACACACTGAGGGAGACCAGTCAGTTCGATATCTGGAACGGGGTTAGCTGAGAAATTCGAACTAGTGGTCTGGAGAGTAGCAGGAGGCAGCGAGTACGAACAAAGAGTCAAAATCAGCACCAGAAGACCAGCACGGAGGCAAAAGAGGCAGACGCAGAGGCGGCAATAGACTGCGCAGTCACTAGAGGGCCTGCGTGGGTGATGCAGAGAGGCCCAGCGCTGACGCAGACAAGCAAGGGCTAACGCGGAGTGTCAGGGAGCTACGCAGAGGTCATCCAAGCTGGCGCTAGGACTGAGAGAAGTGCTGGAGAATTTTTCTCTCTGTTGGAAGCCAATTTGGCACCCTGTTGTACGAAAGAATTGCTGAATAATAAAATCCTCCCTTGTTGCATCGGTTTTCCCACATTGGGTTTTTCTGGAGACTGTTATCCAAAATTACTATGTCAATGTGTTGATTCTTGTGCATGAATTTGTTTCTGAATTATGGTGTGATATCTGCAACAAAATTTATTTTAATGTTTATTAAAGGAATTTCATAAATAACTTATTGGAAATAAGTAGGCAAAGTAAATCAAATGTTGCAATGATAGAATTTTCATATACAGTTATCTGATGAAGTCGGGATGATGACTTCCAAGGTATGACTTTCATTTTAATTATGGTTTTGGTTTTACATTCTGATGGTCTACTCTTGACAGGTGATGAGCCTCTGATGATCTAAATCAGAGGGAGAGAGCTTCTGAAGCTCAAAATGATGTATCATGGCATGATGAATTGATTTCTGGAATTTGGAAAAGAAATTCTATAATGCAAAGCTATTGAAAAATGTTTTTGAATAATGAAAATGCAAATCCTTGGATACTCCAATTTGAAGTTCAAAGATGTTGTTGAGCTTGTCATGGCATCTGATTGTTGATTGAAGCATTGATGTTTCGTTTTGAACATCCATCTGTATATATATGATGTGCATAGAACCTAAATAAATTCATGAGTGAGACGCTTCATTCACATAGAGTTGCCACCAAGCATCCTTTGAAATATCTGCATGAGGTATTTTATTTTTGAGGCTGAGATATTTCTCCTATGACCTGTGACTGCATGGATGTATTGTTGTGGATAAGGATTATTGTTAAGAACATTTGGATGTTGCTTTAGTATGAGATCTGCCATGATATCTTGGATGAGAGGTCCATCGTACGACTGAGGATGAGTACAATGTTGCTAGCATGGCTAGCTGTGAGGCAGGATGAAGAAGCTCCTTAGAGAGCAGTCTGACCATGATCTAGATATGACATGGATACATTGTGATGACATAGAGTGGGATTCAATTGGCAGAAAATCCTATATATATATAGTTGGGACTGAGATACTTCCATATATTGAGACAATGTAGCTGTTCAAGACAATCTTAGGCTTGTGGTTGGCACCTCCTTGAGAGGGAGGATGATTATGGTATCCTTTTCTGATTTATATGATTATTTATGTTCTGACATGATATTTGGTCTGATGTCTTGTATGAACAGGAAACAGTTGTTATTGAGACACGATGATACCAGATTTAAGTATGATGAGAGTAACGTTGATCGCAGACACTGAGCCAACTCTTCCTTGTTGTCTGAGCTCCCAGGGTGGGAATTGATATGGAGGGCTCCTAGGGTCGAGGGAACTCTGGAAAATAGGGTATGACCCCTATCTGTTACCCACAGGGTTGAGGATGTTGCTCCCCTATCTTCATAAGGTCGGAGAATGCTACTCCCCTGTTTAGTCATTGCAGAGTATACCACATGATCTGGAATTTATCCAGGACAAAGAATTAAAGGTATTACAGATTCATCTGCATGGATGTGCCTATGTTACTTTATGCAATGGATCGACAAGATTGTGAAATACATAGACACTGAGGTAGTTAGAGAAAACATAACAGTCAAACATGTAAATAAAACAAGTTTAATAAGGAGTTCATCCAATGCCCCTGGGCTACGTCTCCTGGTCCAACCCTTCAGTGGTGGCCTCTCTATTATGTTTTCAAGCAAAGTTTTTACAATAGTGAGCTCGATTCGAGACTCACTAAACAGAATGAAGTCAGTAGGAATGGAGTGCACAGACTCTCCTTACTGAAACTTGACCTTTGAGAGTCACAGTAATATGACAGGCCTATGCCGAGGAGTTTGTTTGAACCTCTCAAGCCTTCAATGGAGTACACAGACACTCTGACTCTCTCTGGCTCTGTCTGGCTCGATGCTGCCTTTAGGTGAGCTCGGCTTCTACTCTCTGTTCTCTGTTATTAGCTTCCTGCGTCTAGCTAACTCTTGTCTGCCTCTCTGTGTTGTTTCTGCTTCTGTCAATTCATGGCTTTAAAGCCAATCTGTTCTTTTGACTATTCGATTTCGCTTCCTGTCCTTCTAGTTTCCTTACCTCTGTCCACTCGAATTCCTCTACTCTACGTCATCATCACTGCGTAACGCCTCGCAGGGAGGCAGCCATCTGTTTCCCAACGAACTGGGTGTCAGATTCCTCGAATCATTTTTGAATGGTCGTTAATTCCGTTTGCTTCAAGATCGCCCGCAAATCATGAATTGTTTGCCAACTCATTATCCACGTAGGACTTCAAATCCCCTGTTATCTTGCTTTTTAACTTGTCAAATCCGGTTAGTCATTGGGACATATCTCCGTCGTTGATCTGGGCCCCCAGATCATATGGTCATCCTTCATATCGGGCGGACAAGTTGCACAATGTTTACTCGTCCAATGCGGGCAGTTTTCTCTCTCATCCACCGGAAGCGTGTCACTCGATGTGTGGTATCAGTCGAGACTCAGTCAAAATTGCTTACCGCCTCGAGGCCTTCTGATATCCTGTCGGTTTGTGGAATCTCGTGCTACAGAACCGAATGCGTTAATTTTTCGAATTTTATAGTGATTTCAGGTTTGGGCACTTCGGGGCTTTCCTTCATTGAAGGGGACGCCCTGCGATACGCAATTAGCACTAATCGCGTATCAAAAATCACCCCCATTTCTTGATTTGGCCTCCGGTTTTGCCAGTTTGCGCCAGTGCGCGTTACCATGGGCCAACAGTCTGCGCGCTCGACCGAGGGTCCTCGTTGCTTCGCTCTGGCCACAACTGCAACTATTACGAGGATTCCTTCTGATAGCTTTAATTTTTCTAGGACTTGAATCTTTTAGCATAATTTGAAACAGTCATGAAAACTTAGAGAGTGTTCTAGGATCCAATTCGGATCACGGCCTTCCCACTGAAAAAGCTTTTGGACCACCAAAAGTTGGTTTTATTTTTAAGCATCAATCAAGTGAAGGTATTGCTTCCTCGCTTGCTCAATTTCTATCCATTTTGCACTGCTTGGTTTTGAACCTTTGAGTCCAATCCTGAGGTATTCAACATCCCCTCTGCGCGTAGTTCTTACCTTCCTGTCCAGAATTGTATCTTCCTGCATTCATTAAGATATTCAGGCAACAGATCATCAATAGAAGGCAATTAACTCTACTCTTCGGGATCTTCAATTAATGAAGGTTCAAATAGTCTCAAGTTGTCTGCATTAACAACCAGTAGATGTGCATGTAAGCCGGTAGATCAAGGCGAAAAGCATTCTCACCAATTTTCTCAAGTATCTTGAAAGGTCGATACCTTATTGGCTTCAGCTTCTTACCTTCACCTTGCATTCTGTCTTTGTTGATATATAGCCAAACTTGATCACCAACTTTGAAACTATGCTCCATCCGATGCTTGTCATGTTTTGCCTTGTACTTGGCTTGGCTCTTTTCCAGCTGTTCCTGTACTGCCTGGTGAATCTCTTGGATTTGTTCAACGAACTTGGTTGCCTTGTCCACATCACTATGTCCATCAACTGCTATGTCTTTACCAAAGACAAAATCCAAGGGAGACCTCAGTGTGAAACCAAAACAGGTCTCAAAAAGAGATCTCTATATAGAAGAATGTTTAGCTCGGTTGTAAGCATGTTGCACATAACATAAATGTTCATCCCAAAGTTTGGGATGCTTGCTGCAATAGCCTCTGAGCAACTGGATCACTATCCTGTTGACCACTTCAGTTTGGTCATCTTTTTGCGGATGAAAAGTTGTGCTCTTCTTCAGCCTGGTGTCCATCAATTCCCACAAACTTGACCAAAATTTCCCAACAAATCGGGTATCTCAATCTGATATTATGGAAGTGGGTAATCCAAAATGGACCCATACATGCTGGAAGAACAACTTTGCAGTTTGTTCAGCTGTAATTTGTTTGTTACAAGGTATTAAAATACACATTTTGCTGAACCTATCCACAACAACATATAAATAGTCATGACCTTTCCTAGATTTAGGCAGTCCTCCAACAAAGTCCATGGAAACACTTTCCCAAAGATGAGAAGAAACTGATTGTGGAGTGTACAAGCCTAGTTTTCTATTGTTGGGCTTGCATTTAGCACACATGGTACACCCTCTTACGTATCTAGAAACCGTCTCATTCATTTTTGGCCAATAACAAAATCTTTGCAACTGTGACACGATTTTACTTACACCAAAGTGACCTGATATTAGAGAAGTGTGTGCTTCTTGAATTATCTTTACTCTTTCAGTTTGTGGAATGCATAGCTTCTCAAAATGATACAAGGGTTGGTCCTTAACATGATAATCCAATTCTTTTACTTGTTTGCCATGACTTAAAGTTGCATATTGTTCAATGTAGCTCTCATGCAATACTAAATTATGCTAAAGTATAGTAGATGCATTTATAATTGGTCTGGACAACAGATCTGCAACTTTATTGTGTATGCCCTTTTTATATCTGATGACTAAATGAAACTATTGTAGAAAACCCACCATCTATAGTGTCTTGATTGCTGCAACTTAGTTTGGGAGTGTAGATATTGAAGTGGTTGATGATCAGCATGTATAACTGTCTCTTTGCCCATTAAGTAATGTTTCCACTTTTTCACACTCTGTACTAATGCATATAATTCTTTATCATATGTGGGATAGTTAACTACTGCAGAATTAAATGTCTCATAATGATAACATATAGGTTTATCGTGCTGCATCAACACTGCTCCCATGGCATAGTCACTGGCATCTGTTTCAATCTCAAATGGTCTTTGAAGATTGGGCAATGCTAGTACTAGTGTTGTACTATTCTTTTCTTTCAAGGTGTCGAAGGCTTTCCGTTGTTTGCCTCCCCACTAAAACACCTTGTTCAATCCTGTTAAAAAATGTAAGGAAGCTGCAATTAAGGAAAAGTAAGAAATAAACTTTCTCCAATATTGCGTTGCTCCTAAGAAGCTTCTAATTTCTGTAGCAGATTTGGGTTTAGGCCAGTTTACAATGACTGCAACCTTAGAGGGATCTATCTTCAATTCACCACCCCCTACTATATGTCCCAAATAATTCAAAGATGTTTGCCAAATTCACATTTTGAGAGTTTAACATAAAGAACTTTCTCTTTTCAAAACATCCAGAGTCTGCTTAACATGCTTTAAATGTTTTCCCACGTTTTGCTAAATATAAGAATGTCATCCAGATATACAATAACAAAATCATCAAGAAAAGGTCTGAGTACATCATTCATTACTCTCATGAAAGTAGCAGGAGCATTAGTTAAGCCAAAAGGCATAACCAACCACTCATACAGTCCCTACTTTCTTTTGAAAGCAGTCTTCCATGCATCTTGCTCTGCAACTTTGACCTAATGATAGCCACTATGCAAGTCTAACTTGAAAAAGTAAACAATTTCTTTCAACTGATCTAATAGATCATCTATGCGAGGAAGGGGATAACGATTTTTTATCGTTATCTTATTCAATGCTCGGTAATCATTGCACATTCTCCACGAGCCATCTTTCTTTCTCACCAGAACAATTGGAGACCCGCATGGTGATGTGCTAGGTCTGATGAACCCCTTCTCGAGCAGCTCCTGTACTTGCTTCTTGATTTCTACATTCTCTAAAGCAGACAACCTGTACATTCCGATGTTAGGCAATGGAGCATGTTGCTGCAAATTAATATCATGCACTATTTCCTTTTTGGGCGGCAGACCTTTAGGTTCTTGACAATATATCATATTCTGAAACAACTTTTTCTAAATCAGCTTGGTGTTTAGCATCACAGCCCTCAAATACATTGGCTTTATCATGTTTCTTTTCCTTTACAACCATCAGTAAAAATTGTTTGCATGAATTTACAATTCGTTTCATCTGCCCTAAGTTTATGAGAGTATAATTATTCTTGAGCTTATGAGCTCTTACAATATATTTGATTCCATCTTTAACGAGTAGATACTTGTTCTCAGCTCTATAGAAAATAGCTTTTCTATCACACAAGTAAGAACTTCCTAAAACAATTCCACATATATCCAAAGGAACTATATCTAACTCAACCTCATCTACAAATGCTGACCTAAAAGAAAACTTATGTTTACATTGTCTAGTCACTTGTAGCTTTGCTTTATCATATAACCAACCTAATGGATATGGTTTCTTGTGAGGTGTGGTTAGTAATTCCAACTTCTTTACAATTGCTTCAGAAATTAAATTTACTTGTGAGCCACTATCAAACAAAGTATCAACCTTTTGATGATTGGAAATAACTCGAATATGAAAAAGCTCATTTCTTTTTCTCTCATTTTCGTCATTATCAGTAGATTGTGCAGAATTACTAGTAGATGCTTAAGAATTTTTACCTTTTATACCTGTGGCTGCGATTGTTGCTTCATCTCTTGAGTCTGACCCCAAATCCTTTTGAATAGTTGTAGCAGTCTTCTTCTTCTTTCCCTCGAACTTCTTAGGTTTCAGCTCCGGATGCAGCATCCAGCAATGTTCATCATCATGCCCATCCTTCTTACAGTGAGTGTGTTAACGCTTGAAATTTCACCTCAGGTTGAAAAAGGTAAACTCCAAGGCAACATCAAACCACTTAGCCTCGTAGCTAGCCCTACGGGGCAGGAGAGGGCTCTCTCTGGTCTATCTCGGCAAAAGGTCTTCAAAGGGTGGAGATGACCAATAAAGAAAACTGATTTTAGGCTAGTAAACTGATAGAAAAAGGGGTTTTAATGGATAATGGGGTTTTCTGGGCTGCATGGGGCAAAGAAACAACTTGAACAGAGAAATAGGTAGGCAAGAAATTTAACATCAAATTGAGATTAAATGGAATGGCAAGACTGCTGACGAGCTGACAAGGGCATAGAGGATGAATCCTTGTCAAACAGAAGAAAACATTAAATATGAACAAACTTATCGGCAGAGCATAAAATATTATGAATTCTACCTAAACACTTCATTTGTTCAATTGGAAATGATCATGAAGTGAAATGAAAACATAACAGGTTACATATGAAACAGAAGGAAAACTTATGCTAAATTGTCATACCACAGGAATCTCAGAAGCCAGAGCTGTGTATTTTCATTAAAATCTCTGTCAAAAAGCTGTACAATGACACTCGGTTTTCCTCCACCAGCACTCAAAATTCTCCCTTCTCGATTCTTTCAACAATTAACTCGAACCAAGTGAACTTTGAAGATTTCGACCATTGAAGCAAGGCACTGAAAACATCTTCATCAATGTTAGTATCTGCTAATTCATTTCTTATTTCTTCTACAGCTTCATCAATGGTTTGGTATGTGGCAAACCTTACCCTGTGTGAAGCTGTAGAAGAAATAAGAAATGAATTAGCAGATACTAAAATTGATGAAGATGTTTTCAGTGCCTTGCTTCAATGGTCAAAATCTTCAAAGTTCCCTTGGTTCGAGTTAATTGTTGAAAGAATCGAGAAGGGAGAATTCTGAGTGCTGGTGGAGGAAAACCGAGTGTCATTGTACAGCTTTTTGACAGAGATTTTAATGAAAATACACAGCTCTGGCTTCTGAGATTCCTGTGGTATGACAATTTAGCATAAGTTTTCCTTCTGTTTCATATGTAACCTATTATGTTTTCATTTCACTTCATGATCATTTCCAATTGAACAAATGAAGTGTTTAGGTAGAATTCATAATATTTTATGCTCTGCCTATAAGTT
>APFE030444682.1:0-14428 GCA_000404065.3 Pinus taeda | reverse complement strand
TAATAATATAGAAATGATTAGAATATGTTAATTATAAAATTCATATATAAAATTAATGCCAAATTAAAAGCAGTCCACAAAAAGAAAGAAATTACAGGCAAACATCAGTGAAAAAAACAAGAAATTGCATGCAGACATCAGTGAAAAGAAAAAATTGCATGCAATCATCCCTGAATGATTCAGTGGCCATGTTCAAGTTGCAGCGGTAACAAAAAGTGCACACGCAATGATGGCTTGACTACCTGCATCTGGACAAAAAGGCACACACACAATAATGGTTTAAACATTAGAAGGATGGTAAGTGAATGATGGCATTGTTATTTTGAGACAGAGAAAAAGTGAATTAAATCTTTTCCTCAGATTATATGAAATTGGTCTTGTGCTGCCGTTATTCTTTTCCTCAGATTATATGAAATTGGTCTTGTGCTGCTGTTATTCTTTTCCTCAGATTATATGAAATTTGTCTTGTGCTGCCGTTATTCTTTTCCTCAGACTATATGAAATTGGTTTTGTCCTCAGATTATATGAAATTGGTACAATGACTACAGTTATATAAAGGTAATTTGCTCGATATAACAAAGAAGATGACGATGGTACTTTGCTGGATATAGAAAAGAAGATGAAGGTGTGGGTTATTGAAGAAGGACAAGAAAATTGATTAACTGCAACAAATATCTGTCTCACTGCAACAAATATCACTATTATCGCTCTCTAGTTCCCTCCTCTCCACTCTAAATACCTCCATTGATGACATCGAACAATAGAAGCATGAAAAATAATAGAAGCACGAAAAATAATAGTTGTAACATAAGTGTACCTGGAAACTGGAGTCTCCACATTATCCTCTCCCTCTTTCTCGAAGAATCCTCATGAATATTTCTTTGTACTTCTCTTTGCTTCCATCTACCTCATACTTCATCTTGAGATTCACTTGGAGGTCACCAATGACTTGTCATTGACAAAATTTCCTCCATCATAGCATTCTTCAAATTTGTTGGCCTACTCGTTGCCTCTAAGCTAGGAGCTCTTGTGGTCATCAGGTACGATTAGTACAATTTCTCTCTTGAACAAAAGTTATTGATCTTGGAAGACCCCTCTTGTCACAATTTTTTCCTCGTTCTTCCAGTGCTTCCATTTGTTGCTAGAGCCTCGTCAACCTTCACAATGTACCTTCAATCCTCACTAGGAGGCCATGGAAGAAATATTATAAACCAACAAGAGAAACAAAGATATGAGTCTAACTAATAGTAAAACAATAATAATCAAGGAATAAATATACAAAGTACTTATCTTTCTGAGAATTGTCAACTCCGTCTTGATATTTTCCTCCTTGCAGGAATCATTGAAATCCATCTGCGAACTCATCATCCTCATCCTCATAATCAACATGTTCCTTTTCTTCCCTTCCTTGCATGAGCTAGGGTTTCTTCTTTCAGTAGAAACATTGATCTAATAGCTCTAGATCTAGGATTTTAACCATAAACCGTAGGTTTTTCTGATCCTAGACTTCAGGCCTGTTGATGGCAAAAAATAACTGAAATCAATAATGGGGAGATCACTTAGTCATGGTCCTAATGAATCCCTTATCCTTTTGAGATGGTGATTCTGACTGGTTCAAATGGGTCAAATTACCCTCTCTCTCCCTGTTGACTTGTGGTGTTTCTAATAACTTATCAACAAGAAAAGTCAATCAAACTTATTGTCTTGTAGCATGCTTGCAATGAAGCAGTTCTTAAGCTGATATAAGGGCTCAACCAAACCACCAATGCAATTTCTCCTATGTAGGAAACTTCTAAAAGATGAGAACTAAATCTAAATATAAATCTAAATGGAAATACAATCTAATCTATTATGAAAACAATAAAAAGGATAGATTAGATCTAACGATTAAATGAAGGATTAGTTCTCCTCTCAATCAAGCGAAAAATATTGAATTTTGGATGAACTTGAATTTAGAATAAAAATCAAGATAATAAGCCAAGGAAATAGTTCCAGTACTTGCTACTAATTGAAAAATATATACATTCAACTACCGATAAATAGTTATCCTATTGCACATACCTCTAAATTCAAATAAAATGAATTCAAATTAAGTGGTATAATTGCATTAAAAAAATAGTTCTCATAATACAATCATGATTAAACTGAAGATAAACTTGTCATCAATCTACTAAATAGTTATAAGTGATAACATGCTTAACTATTCAAATTCATTGCCTATCTTTAATGTGAATAAGAGGCATCATTAAAATATAGGTTTTCAATGTTTAGATAAGCATACAATTAACTGAAATTTGTAATAGCATAAAGCACAATAATCAAATAGTTATGTCAACTAATGATTCAACCACAATTAAATTTAAATGAAGACCTTCAATCAACCTCTAACTTTGAGACTAGTGCACAAAGTTTGCATACCTAACCATAGCTTTTGAGTACATGATTTCTAAAAAAATCCATGATATCATGAAATTTTGAAACTAGAATACATCTCTCAAGATCTAGTCCAAATATATCCAATTTTATACAAAATTCAATCCTCTACAGTAGTGCAAAAAACTCTCTTTTTGCAAAGAATTGGAATCCTTTTCTCCATTTCCTAATTGTTATTTATAATTACAAAAAGAAATGCCTGAAAAGAAGATTTGTTGAAAGAATGATTGAGATCTTTGATTTTAGTTGGAAAGATTCAATTTCTCTTCTTTACTAGGGAAATCCCTTTGCTCCAAGATTTCTTTGCCACATCGTCTCTACCAAGCGCTACAAAGAACCAATGATAAAATAAAAAATAACCTATTAAAATGGAGAAAAACTAAGATTTCCAAACTTGTGAAAAACAAACTAAGTGATCCAAATTTAATTTAATAATTTAATACAACCAAATCTAAGTTTTCCCTTGCTTTCGTTTGAAGAGAAGATTCGAAAAAATGATCTTCTAAATGAATTTGGAACAACAAGCCACTTTGGAGCAATGAAAATTCTCCAAAACAAACTCATAAATTGATTCTTGGTTGCAAATTCATACTTGTAGATTATGTTATTTTTTGGAGTGGTTAATTACCAAATTGGTCATACAACCACTCCCATATCCTTCTTGATGATATAATATTTCCAACAAGCCCTCATTTGCTCATTTTCATTGTGCAAAATTCAAGATATTGGCCTCCAAAATGTAGATTGCAATATTAGCACAGAGTTGGAAAATACATAGTCTTAAGATGTTTTTTATTAATGTTATGTTTAAATAAATTTAAAAATATTTAAAATAAATTAAAATAAAAACAAATATAATAAAAAATAAATATAAAAATTCCAAATAGGAGGATTTTAATGCTTTTATGGTCTGAAAGTAAAAGTAAATGAGGGGATGCATGTACATGTGAAAGAATAAAGGAGGGAGTGGGTGGAGGCCCGTGAGTGGAGTATGAGCACTCCACCACTCCAAAGGTACTTTTGATTTACCCATTAATAAATATAATCTCCTCTTTTAATTATAATTTTTGTTGAATGCTCTTTGTGCTCCTCCCACATCATCCCAAAGTATTGTGAACTCGGGTGCTTTTGAAAAAGAATGAAATTTGAATACCTCTAAGGAGTCAGGGAACTCGGGGAGAATACTCCATGTCATTGTTAAATAGTTAAAATTATATTTATAAATAATTAATTTAATTAACTTAATCAATTAAAGTTAAATAAATTTAATAAAAAAATATTACATATTGATATAAATTTTATATACAATTTATAAAAGTATAATGAAATACAAATTTACAAATTTTACACTAAGGTAATGAAATTCAACCAAACTTTGACTGAGGATATTTTCCAAATTGTAAGTTATAATGAGACGAAATTTTATCCATTGGAATATTGCAACAAAACACATGCAATGGAGCATTCAAAATGAAAATATAAGAAAAGCTAAAATATCACAAAATTAACAAAATTAAAGCATTAAATAATTTGGTTCACAAAGATTTACATGGAGGGTCCCCATAAAAGGTTTGAAAATTATAGGGGTGTTGTGGCAAAAAAAAACATAGGACTTCTAAATACAAACTTTGTCATGTGCTAATTGGAATTTGTTTCTTTATAGGTGAATAACCTTTTTTCATTTGATTCAATCCGTAACATCAAGCAATGACACCTCAATCATACAAGATATTTCCAGAATACTACAAGGTATACAACACTATTCTGACCACATATGGAAGTATCTCTACACATGTTCGTACAATAATTTCAATTCAACATATCACACTTCACAAGTGTATGGAACATACTTGATTCATCCTACTTAACAAGTTGTATCTTGTATTTATGCCTTATCGAACTTCCATATTCAAAATTGTGATAATGTCATTACTAGAAAAACCAATGTTGATTATATGGTACAAAAACACGGGTATAGTGACCTTACAAATCAAATTTAAAGTATAAATCAAATGACTTTTAAATCTTGTCCAAGATTTCACAACAACAATGGTAAGGTCGAAATCACATTTGTCCTATATAAGCTCAAAATAACCTTCAAGGCGACCTCCAAAAGTGCACTTAGGACTACCCTAACCATGACAAAATTTAGGTTAATATTTTCTCAGACAAATGTTGATTCTCTTTACAAGTTCACTTTTTATATAGTCTCTAAATTCAGACTAGGGCTTGATGCCTCTCGATGCGGCCTCTAGAGGGCTACCGAGGCTTGAACACAAGTTCAAATTTGACTTAGATAAGGTTGAGTTTGTGTCTCAAATAATAATCTTGGTCCTTGTTCTCCATACAATGTTTCATACAAAGTTCATCAAAAACCATCCATGACTTGACTAGGGTTACACCCTTAAATGATTCTCTTTAAATTGGCTTTGATACCGTGTTGAATTTTCATGATTTCCTAGAATGATAATTACTTTCTAATGATTCATTAACCAATTCATCTTATATCACATTCATCATTAATCAATTATACATAAGGAATCTCAACAATAAAACAATAATTACAGCAGGATCATGAAGAGTCAGCTAAACATAGGAGACAATTTTTTACCATGAGAAAACCCTAACTAGGGACAAAAACCCAACAACCTTTTCCTAGAGAAATTATTCAAAATTCAACAAGAGATACAATTTCATATTTCTATCAAAATAAATTCAATTTGACTAGTAATCTAACCGAGGTCAAACTTGGTCAAACTACCCTTAAAACAACCAAACTACTTCCGAGAATATTTCGATCAACTCTAGTTGAGTAGGGCAAATTTCAGCCTCCTATTCCTCCATAGAAATTCAGTTTCCTTCTGCAAAAGCATGCACATAAAATTTCGACCTCTTCCATATGTGCGAGGTCAAACAAAGGCAGAATAAGAGCTTGGTCAAATGCTAGACCGTCTTGGTCAACTTCAGCCTTCTTTTCTTATGTCTCCTTTACACAGATGGATATAAGATGTTATGTGTGTGTGATCTGAATCATGTTCTTTGAGGAGGAATTTGAGTTCTTTTATATAGTGAATTAATGAGCTCCAATAGTTGTTTCTTTTGGGGTTAGATGAATTTAACAATATGGATATTACTTCTACTTTTGGATGTGAAAATTTGAAATTTAATTTCTTTCTTTTGGGCTAACTTGAATACTTATTGAAGCTACAATAAAATCAACAAACTTCCCTCTTGATGATAACCCTTTAGCATCTTAAAACACACACTTGTATTATTATATCAATTCTTCCATTTGTTGGTTTTGTTTCTTAGAACACCCCTTGAAAGATGAATTTTCTCTCACTGAATCTTCTACATATTGGTTTCATCTAAAAAATAGTAAGACATACTTCTTTCTAGAAGTAGTTAGTTTCTTGGCTTGGTTGTCACTTACCAACAAAAAATTGGAGTTTCCATTATATGTGTTTATGGTGAAGGAATTTCCATCCTTGATGAGATGATACTAATTGGCTTTCTACATGAAGATTTCATCAAACATGTACATATAGGGACTTCCAACTACTAGTCCATATACATCAAGTGGAACTACATCTAATTCTACTTCAACAAGAAAATGAACAGTAATAGAAACTTTGATTTTGCACTATTTTTTTACCTTTACCCTTGCCTCCATGTTGACACATATTAATCATTATGGGCTAGGATGCTCATGAGTCTCTAGTCCCAGTTTCAAGACTAGATTTATTGCTATGAAATTTTCCTATAATCTGGAGTTGAATAGAACATCAATTTTAGTCTTCTTTGTTCATGTCTTTATATGGAAGAGAATGATCATTTCTTTCTCTTCCTCATCCACATATGAGCTTCTTTCCAACTAATTAATTGAATCTATGGCCATGAGATTATTCTTCTTAGCATATTTATTTTGGTTCTTTGAGTTTATCTCTAGATGCAATTTCCAACACTTCTCCTCTATATGACCATAGATGTTATAGTGGTTATAATTGTTGCTAGGATATTTGCACTAGGGTGTTATCACTGTTATATTTTTTTCTTTCCCCTTCTAGGAAGCTCTATGGTGCTCTTTTTACTTTGACCTAGTTGGTTTCCCTTATTTTATCTTAGTACTGTGCCTGCACATCATCCTCATTCTTCACTATTAGTTTAAATGACATTTGTTTCTTCCACTGATGGTTCTTTATACCCCCCATATAGTTGAGAAACATGTATGGGTTCTTTGCTGCAATACTCAAAATTATCTCCATCTTCCTAAATTCCGTGGTGTACTCCTATACACTCAACCCTTATATCTACCTGAAGTAATTCTTCTAGATCCACTAGTCTCATACATACCCAATACGATAAAACTACTTTATGATAGTATTGAAATCTTCCCACTTAATCACTAGAGGGTATCCTCTAGTCTTAAGGTTTTCATATGGATTTCCTAGCATGTTAAGGGATGTTCCTATAATATCAAATGATAAAATCAAATTTAGGTCATGCATATATGTGGTGAACTCTAAAATAAACCTCTAACAATTATAATTATTGGTTTAACTTCAAACTATTGATCTCGCCTTGATATGTCTTGATGTAGACCTTTTCTTACCTATTGAACAAGAATTGTGAATGGTTCATGACACTTGAATTGTGTTGTTCCTTTTCATGTTATTTCTTAGATTTCCTCTTTGGTTCATCCATGTGCCCTAATTTCCCCTATGAACTGACCTCTAAATTGGAGCCTCCATCTTCTCATATTCTTAAATTTTTCACTAGATTTTCCATAAGGAGCTTCATGTTATGAATGGTATCTATGATCTATTATTATAGCCTTAAGAGCCTCTCCTCTACCACATCTTTAGAGTTATTAATAGATTGAATTACCATGGTTGAGTTTTTTCTGCTTAAACCATTTTCGATCCCTTGTATCTTCCCATAAAACACCCCAAGTCACCTGCTCTTATACCAATATGATTCATAAACTATCAAGGATATTACAATGGAAAGTTCATCACAAAATATCTAATAAAATATACTTTAAATATGAAATATATACTATGATGCTTATTTTCCCTAGAATTATAGATTTATTAAGTTACTATGTCATGCGTGCAGTATATAAAAGGTGGAAAATAAAGAGTTTACACAAATAAAATCTTTCTCCCTCCCTCTCTCTCTTTCCCTCTCCCCTTCCCACTCTCTCCCTAACCCCCACTCTCTCTCCCTCTCCCTCTCTGCCTCCCACTCTCCCGCACTCTCCCCTTCCCACTCCTACTCCCTACCTTCCTCCACCACTCTCCCACTATCTCTCCCTCTCTCTATATCTCTCTATCTCTCCCCCTCCTCTTTTCGCCCACTCTCCCTCTCCCTCTCCCCTCTCTCTCTTTCCTCTTTCCCCACTCTCTCTCGCCCCCCGTCACTTGCTCTCCCTCTTCAATTGTCTCCCCCTATCTCAGTCCCCCTCTTCCTCTCACACCCTCTCCCTCTCCCATCCTCTCCCCATCTCCATCTCCCTCTCCCTCTCCCATACCCTCTCTCTCTCTCTCCCGCTCCCCCTATCCCACTCTCTCCCCCTATCATTCCCCCTCTCCTTCTCTTTCTCCACCTCTCCCTCTCTCCCTATCCATCTCCCCATCCTCATCCCCTTCTACTACTCTCTCCCACTCCCCCTGTCACTCCCTCTCTCCATCTACCACCCCGTCCACCCCCATCACCATTCCCCTTCTCTTCCCCTCACCCTCTCCCCTACTTTCTACCCATCTCTCTCTATCCCCCCTTCTCTCTCTTTCCATCTCTCTGTCCCTCCCGCTTCCTCCCCCTCCCACTTCCCCTCTCTCTCCCCGTCTCTCCCTCCCAATCCCCCTCCTCCTCCCTCTCCGTCTCCCTCTCACTCTCTCCCTCTCCCTTCTACCGTCCTTCCCCCCCCCCTCTCTCTCTCTCTCTCTCTCTCTCTCTCTCTCTCTTTTCCTCTCACCTCTCCTGCTCTCTCTATCTCTGTCTCCCTCTCTCCCTCCCCCTTTGTCACTCTCTTGTCCTCCCGCTCCTTCTCGCCCTCCCGCTCCCTCTTCCCCCCATCTCCCTCCCCATATCCCCCTCTCCCTCTCCCTCTCCATCTCCCCCCCTCTCTCTCTCTCCACCTACCCCTCCTTTCCCACCCAACTCTCTCTCTACCTCTCCCCTGCCCCCTCTCCCCCCTCCCCCTCTTCTCCCTCTATCTATCCTCTCCACCCCTCCCTCCCCTCCCCCTCTCTCTCCCTCTCTCCACCTCCCCATTCCACCTCCACCTCCACCTCTTCCTGCCCATCTCCCCTGTGCGCGCCCTCTCATGCCGCTGTCTGTCCCCTGCCCTGTCTGTCCCCCTTCCTATACTCCTGCCCTCTCACTCTACATATCCCTCCATCCCTTCCTCCCTCCCTCCATCCCTCTCTCCCTTTGTTTTTTAATCCTCTTTTCACATTTATATAAAAAAACACATCCATTTCACATTTCTTATAGAAATAAAACAATTCTACTCATGAAAAGATTTTATATCATCGAATTTCCAAAAGATAAATAATTACATATAATAAAATAATACAAAGATATCCTTTCACATTACAAACAACTAATTATAAATAATAAAATTCATTTCACAAAAATATTCCTTTCATTATTATATAATTTCAAATCAATAAATATTTATACAAACATAAATATAACTAAACAATTCAAATATAATAATTACTAAAATAATTATTCACTAATAACTATATAAATATAAATCAATTATGACAAAATATAAGATCAAATATAGAACAATAACTTTATTTATATGGTATTAATTTAATTTGATATATAAATTAATTAATATAAGTATTTATTTAATAGATTAAATATTTAAAAGTAAGAAAATCAAATTATTTAAAAAAAGAGAAAATAAAAGAAGGACAATGTATAAAAAGGAGAAAATAATTTATATAAAAGTTTAAAATACACAGTGAGATGAAGAGTTTCAAAAATTAAAGTTTAAAATATATAATGATATAAAAATGTTGAGAATATATTAATTATAAAATTCATATATAAAATTAAATACACCTCCCCAAAAAAGGCTTTTGGAAAGAGATAATGGCATGGTCAGTGAAAAGAAAGAAGTCCAGACATCCCCTGAATGATTAAGCCGCCATGTTAAAGTTGTAGCAGTAACAAAAAGCACAAGCACGATGATGACTTGACTGCGTGCACCTGGACAAAGAAAGCCTATCATGGTTTAAACATTAGAACGATGGTCACGGTCTAGAAATTAGAATGATGGTTAGTGAACGATGGCATCGGTATTTTGAGCCATAGAAAAAGAGAATTAAATCTTGTCCTTAGATTATATGAAATTGGTCTTGTCCAATGATGGTTAGTGAACGATGGCATCGTTATTTTGAGCCATAGAAAAAGAGAATTAAATCTTTTCCTTAGATTATATGAAATTGGTTTTGTCCTGCAGTTACTTTATAGCAGAAAAATGACACAGAGCAATGACTACAGTTATATAAAAGGTACTTTCCTGGATATAGGAATCAATATAAAGGTACTTTACTGGAAGCAAAGAAGATGAAGGCGGTACTTTGCTGGATATAGGAATCAATATAAAGGTACTTTACTGGATATAGCAAAGAAGATGAAGGTGGTACTTTGCTAGATATAGGAATCACAGATTGATAGCGTGGGTTATGGGTTTTGATGAGGAGAGACAGGAAAATTGAGATTTCTAGTTTAATCTATGCAACCACATACTAAATAATAAATATGAATATAAAGAAAATACAAGAAACACATCTGTCTTACTGCAACAAATATCACTATTATGGCTCTCTAGTTCCCTCCTCTCCACTCTAAATACCTCCATTGATGACATCGAACAACAACGTCTTGTCCACTCTAAATACCTGCATTGATGACATCGAACAACAAGAAGTCCTCATTCGTCTCGTCCATGTATCCTTTCTCGCTTATCGTCTTCATCAAATCCAGATTTAATCATGGACAACAGGCATAGACACCGGAACAACAAACATAAACATAGACATCGACCACTTCAAATACAATGAAATTCCTTACAATAGCAAATGAAGAAACAAATCGGCTTTTCATTCAAGTTTCATTAATCCGCCATCAAGCGTTAACGAAAAAGATGAAGATGATTGAGCAGACCACAACGTTCCTAACTTGCGTGAGAAGCAGTTGGGTTTTCTTAAGGAACAAGATGATTGGGATGCTTTGGATGCTTTTGATTAATGACTTTTTACTATATATAAAACTAAACTTTCTAATTTGGATGTTAACATGAAATAAATGGAACAACGGCACTCCGAACTTACGGCCATCAGCCAGGTCAGCAGTGTGGGGACCAATCGAGAAAGCGTTTAAAACACAAATGTATGGGCGTAAAAGATCGTGTATCGATGGCAGGTTGCCAGGAACAGTGAATTGAAAAAGGCATAGCCGTTGTGGACACTAGGAAATAAATAAGGATTGAACTTACCATGTTTTCAATCCCTCTAGAGAACTCGTAGAAAGGCTTGCTGGTGCATATCTGCGTAGGAGTTGCTGCTTAACCACTTAGCATCCAGACGGAGAATGCAGACCCATACAGTGCCACTGAATGTGAGGGGATTACATAGAATCTTCACCATGCTCTGAACGCTCAAGGCAGGTCGAAGGGATCCAAAAGGTGAACTTATACTCCCACGGAAATTTCTGTAAATTGCAGGATGCAGAGCAGGATCACATCAATTGTTGATGGTAGTACTTTGGCAGCGGCTTTTATTTTGAATTCAATTCCAGAGAAGGAAACGTTCGAGGTGCTTATTATTTCTGGGGGAGCATGCAATTTGGAATCGGGTATAACAAGAGTGCTATGTGAGCGTGGGGTTAGGGTGCAGGTTTGCATATCTGTCCCACATAAATCAGCGATTTATTTAGGTTTACACAGCTCCACTTTGCCTTCCAGTTTTATTCACTGATAATTTAATTTTCATGGCCGGCAGCTTCTGGTGGACTCAGAAGAACAAATCGAGAAATCAAAGATGAAAGTCCCTCGGGAATTTAGACATAATCTCTTCCACGTCGCAAGCTACCAGTCATGCATTACCTGCAAGGTCGTTCTATGCATTTCCTAGTCGTTTGTAATGTTGCAGAGGTGTGATCCAAAGATTTTTCCTAGCGAAATTGTTTTGCTTAATGGTTAGAAGTTTGTCGTAATTCATATCATCATTTGAAGCACGCTGTTTAGAGGATGTTTATTCACATAGAGGATGTTTATTCACATAGAGGTCCCATGCATTGTTGGGTTTGACTAACCGCAGAATTTTTTGAAATCAATTAGGTAGATTATAAATTGTCATCGGTACCTTTAGGATTTTGGTGATATTGGTATACTAGTGTGAGAAACTTTTATATAGTACCAGAGCTTTGGCTCAGTTTCAATTCCTTAGTTACTCCTAAAAATTGTTGCACTATGAAGGGATTGTTTAAGTATTTTAAATTTTTCATAAAAGCTGAAACTGATCATTTAAAATAGATATTTGATGAAAAGTCGAATATGGTACAGATATGGATTGTAGGCAGATGGCTTAGTCGAGATGATCAGATGAAGGCACCCGAGGGCACTCATTTTATTCCGCTTCTTCCCTTTCCAATACCGAATGTTCATGACGACTGCACTTACGAGATCGTTCCTTCAATGAGTGTGCCCAAAAATCTTGAGAATCTGCATGCCTGTGAGGTAAGCTTTATCTTTTGTAAAAGTTATGTGTGCGCACTCGCATTATTTTTGCGAAATGTTTGACGGTGATTCCGTGATTTTGTCTGATAATGGAAAACGAAACGAAAGAACAGGTTGCCTAGAAGAGTACTCAGCGCATGGCGAGTTGGAGGAATTGTGCATGCACTAGAACATTGGAATCATCATGAATGTGATGATGTCATTGACAGCGACACCGTTACTCGAGTATGGGAAGCTGCCATCAAACATGGCTTTACAGAGTAGAATGCTGTTACAGGGCAGGGCAATCTTGGATAGTGTGTTGATTTAGCATTGCACCCGATTGATTTGTCCTTTTTCATTTGTGCCTTTTCTTTCTTTTGTAGATGCTTCAGCAATGTCTATCTTCATTTCTCTCTTTTTGCTTATAATCTTTTCCTGGGTTTTGGGTTTTTGTTTTTTTTTTTATTTTAACTGTTGTGTTTTGGGTCTCCCTGGGAGATCAGACGATATGTTGGCTTTGTTGATGTACTTCCCACATGTTGTGCAGCGGTTAAAAGAGAGATGCACTGTTTATTTGGAGTGTTTTTTGTTTTTTTGGGTGCGTGTTAAAAAAGGTATGCACTGTTTCTTTATCGTGGAGTTGCAAGAAGATGGAGGACCGAAGTCGAGAGTACTGCCGGAAGAGCAGCAGAAAAATGGAGAAGGGTACATTCGTCGCCTAACAGGAAGGAAATTGTTCAACATGCCGAAGCAGCGTATTTCCAGATCTGAAGCGAATTCAGCGAATTCCCTTTCCTGCATCGCGTAGTTCAACGTTTTCTAAGAGTGGGATGCTGATAGAATCGACCGTGGTGGTTCTATCCGTGTACATCACTTATAAATCAAGGTCAGGCCATTGCATATAAAGCCCTATACATTCGTTACATTCGTTTCTTTATCGATTTTCTTTTGTTTTTTGAAAGATTGCGGAGGAGCCCAAGTGGAGAAGTTGGACTATGTTGTTAACATTCAACTTTAGAAGATAATCATTGGAGGTATTTCTCATAAACTTTATATTTCGATATGTTGTATTTTGTAAAAAAAAGATAAATTACAATAATTAAATGAAATGAATACAGTAAAACCATCTTGCTTAAACTGATTTTTTCTGGGAATGTTTTATCGCTATATTCCATTAGCTGGCTACGTCATTCTTAATCAAATTCTAAGTGGCTTTTCCTCACTCTTACTCGATTTTAAATAGACTTTCGCCTTTACACGATTTTTTCTCTGAAGAAGTTTAGGCTTCATTTTTATTTTTCATGAAAACCATAGAATGCAGGGAGATGGTGAGCATGTTCCCTTCGCAGATTGATAGTTGAGCGTAGTGGACAAGGCTAACTATGGTGGGCACATCCACAGTATTTTAAGGTTATTTTTAGCTGAAACAAGCATTCAAAAATCAAAACTATGGCATAACTATGGCATCTAGATGGTGGTGAGTAAATGTTTCCTTCTGTTTACAATTTTGTCATCTTATTCCAGAATTATTTCAATCTATTTCAATTTTCAAAAGTGAAAATTTATTTATACATTATGTAGATTTATTACAATCTTCAAAAGTGAAAAGTTATCGATACATTATGGACATCAATTACAATAATCAAAATTCAAAGAGAAAGATTTTGTTTCATGGTATTTATTTTTATTTCTAATTAGTTTATTCACCATCACAGATAGAGATGAGATTTTATGGTGACACCTTACTCACTTCAAGTAAATGTTAAGTTAGGATCTCTATTGATTATTTTTATTATAATTGTTTTTTTCTTTTTTCTTTCTCTATCATAATTAATTTATTTGTTTGTTTTAAGTAATATTTATTATTACAATATTTAAATGATATTTTGATCTTTTAGGAGAAACAATATTGTGAAGATATTTCATTGTATTGTTTTGAATATAAAATATATGTATTTTGGGTTTTTTAAATTTAAAAGGAGAAATGTAAAGAGAGGGAGAAAGGTAGAGATAGAGAGTGGAGGTAGTTACAGGAAGAGAGACGTAGGTAGGAAAACACTGATAGGGGTAGAGAGAGAGTGCGAGGGAATGGTAAGTGGAAAGTGGGGCAAGGAGGGAGGAAGGAAGTGGGAGAGGGGGACGGAGAGAGAGTGGTAAAGAAGAAAGTGGGGGAGTGAGGGATAGAGGGGGAGTGGGGTTGGGGAGAGGAGGGAGGAAGGGAGAGGGAGTGGGAGTGGGGGAAGGGGAGAGAGA
>APFE030444681.1:0-12824 GCA_000404065.3 Pinus taeda | reverse complement strand
TGGTGTGGAGGGTTGTTGTAGGTTCTGTTAGTTGATTGTTCGGTTCATCGAACCCTCGTCGCACAGTTCATTCATGTAATTTTAAATTCGACAAGCCTGCAATGTATTATACAGTGATATGTAATCTATGATTAAGTTTGATGTTGTTGCTTACCCGGTTTTGACTGTGGGTCGTTGTGTTCTTCGACACTGTTCGCTTCTTTCCGCCTGTTGCTCACTCTCGGTCTTGGCTTATCTTTAGACTTGTGGTATTTGGAATATCGGTCACTGTGTTTGCCTGCAACGATATTGGATATGCAATAATATATATGTGAACTTTTTGTGAGTCTTCGTCACTGTGTTTGCCTGCAACGAATTAATTGTACAGAAATCTATATAGAAATTTGTAATACAGAGGACTTATGTATTCCATTCGTATGTCTACTTGTGCACAGAATTTTAGATGAAGGAAATTTGATATATATTTCTCTAATTCTCTTTTCAAATTGCTTAGCTACTGAACCCCTCTGGGTTATTTTGTCTGTCCTTTTATACAATAGTTATAGGCAGTTAGATAACTGCAGATAGTTATTCCTTACAGTTTGTCAGATAGTTATTCTATTACAGTTTGCCTGGCAGTTACTATAAACTTACTTTACCTGTCTATTCATTTGTTTACTTTGTCTTCTTTGTTCCACAAGGGTTTGTTGTTTACATTGCTTATTGATATTAATATAATTCTAACAACTATAATTAAGACCTGTTGCTACAGTAAAGTAAAATAAATAAAAATTAACTAACAGAATCTAATGCTGTAGTTGACTTTGGAAGAAATTAAATAAAAAACGTAAGAAATCTGACAGACTTGCTGTCCTTTTGTCGAAATGTTCATCTTTCCCAATCTTCTTCAGAAACTTTGTTCGCCCTTTCTCGGTCTTCACCCTGTCAACCAGATGCTCCTGCATCAGGCTGTCGGGGTAAAAGAGAGATCTCATGGCTCCGTTCCATGAGTTCCTCCACCGAGTAGCCCGCCTTCCGAATCTGTGTCTCGTCGAGCCAGGAATTGTCCTCCATTGGATGGTCCTTCCACTTGACGAGATAACGCAGATACTCCTTCCTGCGCATTTTCTTGGCTACCTGTGTGCTAATGATTCCTTCGATTTCATGGGTCTTGACCGACGGTAGCTGTTTCTTCCAAAGACTGCTCTCGAACTGGGTGTCCCGTTGTGGCTGTACCATTCTTTCGTCTTCCACCTGGGCATGATATGGGAACAGGTCTGCCACGTTGAATATGGGTGATATACCTATATTAGGTGGCAGCTGAATTTCATATGCATTCGCTGAAAACTTGCGAAGAATTTATGGGCCGATTTTCTTAAACTTCAGTTTGTTATACGTACCCTTAGGAAACCGTTCCCGACGCAAATGCGCAAGGACTTCGTCTCCAATCTCAAAATGTACCTCACGTCGTTTTATGTCTGCATGATGCTTATATTTCTGCGTGTTGTCCTGTAATCTCAATTTAACTTTCTCGTCCAGTTCGCTCATTGCTTCGGCAAAATCTTCCCCGTCTGCACTCCTCCTTTCTAGCTGTCCTAAATCGCGTAATTCATGTACTCCCCGCGGATGCATACCATATAAGATTTGGAATGGGCTAATACCTTTGCTCCGATTAGGCGAATCGTTATAAGCGAATTCTGCCTGGGCAAGAGCTCGATCCCACAATCGGGAGTTTTCTCCTGTCAAGCTTCGCAACAAGTTGCCCAAACTCCTGTTCACTACCTATGTCTGTCCATCAGTCTGCGGGTGATACGCAGAACTGGAATTTAACTGTGTGCCCAACTTTTTCCACAGGGTGCGCCAAAAATGCCCTGTAAATTTTACATCCCTGTCTGAAACTATAGTTTTTGGTAAGCCATGTAATCAAACTACTTCTGTGAAGAAGAGATGTGCCACGTTTGTGGCGTTGCTCGTCTTCCGGCACGGAATGAAATGAGCCATTTTTGAAAATCTATCCACCACCACCATCACTGAATCATATCCCCGCTGCGTTCTAGGCAATGCTAGGAAAAAGTCAATGCTGACTGAATCCCACGACCTGCTTGGAACTGGTAGGGGCGTATATAACCCAGTATTCTGGCTGTGCCCTTTCGCTAGTTGGCAGATTTTACACCTGGTTACATATCTCTGTACGTCCCGACTCATTTTCGGCCAGTAATAAAAATGTCCTAGCTGTTCCAGTGTTTTATCAACGCCAAAATGTCCTGCTAAACCTCCACTATGTTTCTCTTTCACTAGATTTTCCCTCATCGAACAATCCGGAATACATAGCTGTCCACCTCGAAATAACAATCCTTCCTATAAATTAAAATCTAGCCATGGGATTGTATTCCTTAAGACAAGATTTTGGCATGCCTCAAAGGCTTCCCTGAAATCCGCGTCCATCTGGTACAAATCCTTCAAATACTCAAACCCCATCACCTGTATGCCGCTTTCCTGTAAGAGCAAGGATCTTCTGCTTAAAGCATCTGCCACTTTGTTGGCTTGCCCACTTATGTGCTTCAACACGAAAGCAAAACTTTGCAGGTACTCCACCCACTTGGCGTGCTTATGGTTCAATTTGTGCTATTGTGTTATGTACTGTAACGCAGAATTATCAGAGAACAAAATGAACTCATTACCTAGTAAGTAGTTCCTCCAATGCTTCAAGGCTTGAACCACTGCATAGAATTCCTTGTCGTATGTCGAATACTTCTGCCGACTTTCATTTAGTTTCTCACTAAAGAACGCCACTGGTCTGTCCTCTTGACTGAGTACAGCGCCAGTAGTTGTCCCACTTGTATCACACCGAACCTGAAAAGGTTTGCTAAAATCGGGCAGCCTCAAGATTGGCCTCTCCGTTATTTTCCGCTTCAGAAGTTGAAAACTGTCTTCTGCTGCCTTAGTCCAGCAAAAAGGTTGGCTGGCCTTTTTGATGGTCTCTAGCATTGGCGCATAGATTTCACTAAAATTCTTAATGAACTTTCTATAAAAACTTGCTAAACCATGAAAGCTACGTACCTCGAATAAACTCTTTGCTGACGGCCAACTCATGATTGCTGTAATCTTCTCTGGGTCCATTTTTAACTCATTCTCTGCCACTACGAAACCCAGATAAATTAACTCCTTCTGTAGGAAAGTGCATTTCTTCAAATTTATCAGCAGTTTGTTCTGCTGCAGCTTCTCGAATACTCTTCGAATATGTTGAAGGTGCTCTCTTTTCGTCCTGCTAAAAATTAAAATATCATCTAGATAAACTATCACGAATTTTCCAATAAATTCCTTTAACATTTCGTTCATCAGTCTCATAAAGGTACTTGGAGCGTTACTCAACCCAAATGGCATAACCAGCCATTCGTATAGTCCTTCGTTGGTCTTGAAGGCTGTCTTCCATTCGTCTCCTTCTCTAATTCTGATCTGATGATACCCACTTTTCAGATCGATTTTTGTAAAATATGCTACCCCACTAAGGCAGTCCATCATGTCATCCATCCTAGGCAAGGGAAACATGTATCGGATGGTGATCTTGTTTATAGCCCGCGAATCTGTACACATTCGCCACTCTCCACCCTTCTTGGGCACAAGGACTGTAGGTACTGCACAGGGGCTTAAACTCTCTCTGATCAGTCCCTTATCTAACAACTCCTACACTTGTTTGCGTACTTCTTCATTGTCCTTTGGACTCATTCTATACGCTGCCTTGTTCGGTAAGCTTGCTCCTGGTATAAAATCAATGTGATGGTTGATGCTCCTTTTAGGAGGCAACTTATTAGGTAACTCATCAGCCGCAATGTCTTGAAATTCTTCTAACAGCTCTTGTATTTACTTAGGCAATTCTGATTTCTCTAGGTTCAGTAATACTGGCTTCATCCTCCTCACAACTGCAAAATTAATTTCAGTTTCATCAATCTGCTTTATGAACTGTTTTCCTCCCATTAACAATGCCTTTGTTCCACTAGATTCTGCTAAATCTTCCTCTTTGATGGGTACGAGTGTGTGTTTGACCCCATCCTTCATAAACTTATAACAATTAGTTTTCCCATCGTGTGTCACCTTCCGGTCATACTGCCATGGTCTTCCGAGCAGTATGTGGCACACGTCCATGGGCATAATATCGCAGACCACTATATCGTGGTACTTTCCAATGCGAAACTCTACCTCGCATTGTTCGTCAACCAACAGCTGGTGGCCTTTCTGCAGCCACGACACCTTGTAAGGTGTGGGGTGCTTCAGCCGCTTCAACCCCAGTTTTTCCACCATCTCAGTGGCAACCAAGTTATCCATAACCCCGCTATCTATTATCACCTTGCAGCATTTCCCATGCGATTTACAGACTGTCCAAAACAGTGACTTCCGCTGTGTTGGTTCAGCCACTTCCTTGGTTCTCTTTAACAACACTTTATTCAAAAGCAACGCTTCTCCCGTTTCTGCCATATCTTCCACTTCCCGTGGTTGCGCTTCAGCTTCTTCAGGCTGAATCATAAATGTTCCTCTCTGACCTGTCTGCTCAACTTTTGGACATTCAAAGGATCGATGTCCCCATTTTTGACACCTGTAGCACTGGAAACTAGTCCCCCTTCCGCGGCCATTCCCTCGTCCTCGCTGATATGACCGACCTCCTCTGGTGCTGTCTCCTTTGTCTGCTGTCCCTGAAGTCTTTGAGCTGCTGCCTTCTTCACTGTTCGCAGCACTCTTTCCTCTTTCGTAGGACTGTCCTTGTCCTCTACCATTCCCTCTCCCTCTTCTGTTATTCTGCTTCCTATTAATTTTCTCCTCAGCCTTCACAGCACTCTGAAAGGCTTCTTCAATACTTTGGGGAGAAAGAATGCTAATTTCATCCAGGATCTCCATCCTCAAACCGTTGATATACCTCGCTGTCTTTTCTGGAGTCTCATCCATATAACCAGCACGTAGATTTACCTGGTAGAACTCTTCCGTGTACTCTTTGACAGTCATACCCTTCTGTCTCAAATTCTGTACTCACCGACATAGTTCAACCTGGTAATCTTTCGGCAGAAATCTGCCCTTCAGTTTCGCTACCATCCTTGACCATTTTCGTATGGGTAATTTGTTTAGTCTTTTTCTGTCTGCTTGGAAATTATCCCACCACAAGAGGGCATGTCCTTTCAACTTAGTAGAAGCGAACTTGACTCTCTTATCCTCCTTAACTTCCTCATTCTCGAAATATTTATCTAGTTCTCTTATCCAATCTAGTAGGATATCAGCAAACAGACTGCCATCGTAATTTGAAATCTCTGTCTTTGGTTTGCTGTTGGCCAATAAAATTGAAGGCAACAGTCTCAATTCTCGAGCTTCCTCATCAGACCCGTCTGCAGCAGCTACCGCTTCTTCCTCACTGTCATCTCCCAATTCTGGGTCTCTTCGTTTACCCTCTTCCACTGCTTCCAAGCGAGCTGTAAGAACTCTAATCTGTTCTCTTAATCCTTCATCCGCTCCCCTACATGCACCTCTTCCACGTCCTCACCTTGGCGCTTTTCCTTCTGCCATATTCCTCTAAATTTTAATAAATAAAAGAACCTGGCTCTGATACCAATTGATGTGGCCAGCCTTCGCGGTCCTTCGCTGATATTCGGATATTGAATATGGTTTGATTGCAATTGATGCGGTAGGTGATTATTAATCAACCCGTGGTACTTACCTGTCCTTGCTGCGACACCTGTCCTCCTCGAAGCTGCCAAACCCTAATTCTCACTTATTCCCTTTTCACTTTGTCAATTCGCGCTCATTTGTCATTTTCACCTCGTCGTTTCACTGCTCTGTGGTTCTGCTCTAATGCTCGGCTCCGCCTCTGGTTGTTCTACGCCTGTGTTGACACACTGTTGAATTTTTGAAGGGTTTATGGATAAACGATATGGTTTTTCACTATCTTTTCGTCTGTGTATCCGGTTCAGGCTTTACTGGTGAGTTATGGTTCTTTTACTTAGCATTCGGCTTGTTTTTCGTGTCTATGCTCGGTCGACTGGTTCTACTTCTGTATTTACTGTTTGTCTTGGTCAATGGCACTATAATTTTGTGGTGAATGCTGGTGTTGAGGGTTTCTGGTTTACCCAGTTGACAATGTGCAGTTCGTTGGTCTGCAACCTGGTATTTCTCCGGCGCTCGGCTCTATGCTCAGGTAATTCACTTGTTCCCTGCTATAGTTCCTTGTTTGCTATTCAAGCTGTGTCTAACAATACTCGGCCCCTCCGTGGTAAGAGTTTCACTTCGTTTCGGTGAGTTGTGGACTCGGTTCACTTTCAGGTATGGCTCTCCCCTTTAGCCATACACGGCTTCGCTTCTTGCTAATTTGTTTTTAGCTTGACGGCTTCGTTTCTGGTTCGAGGGTTTTATTTTGGTAACAAACCCTAACTTAACTCCTTTGTAATGGTTGCAGGTGACCGGTTCCGTAGCTCTCGCAAAGATTTCGGTCGATATTTCTCCCGGGTAGCTCTGTTCTTATCTTGGTTGATTTCGTGGCTCTTCGTTTTGGCTGTGTTTGCTTGTGTCTATAGTCTGTATATTGGATGCTTCCGTGGCTCTCTGTTCTTGCTGTAGTTACTTGCGTCTGTATGATTAATAGTTGTAGCGCTTAATGTTTGGTTGTTCCAACCCGTAGCCGTGGTGTGGAGGGTTGCTGTAGGTTCTGTTAATTGATGGTTCGGTTCATCGAACCCTCGTCGCACAATTCATTCATGTAATTTTAAATTCGACAAGCCTGCAATGTATTATACAGTGATATGTAATCTATGATTAAGTTTGATGTTGTTTGTTACCCGGTTTCGACTGTGGGTCGTTGTGTTCTTCGAAACTGTTGGCTTCTTTCCGCCTGTTGCTCACTCTTGGTCTCGGCTTATCTTTAGACTTGTGGTATTTGGAATATCGGTCACTGTGTTTGCCTGCAACGATATTGGATATGCAATAATATATATGTGAACTTTTTGTGAGTCTCTGTCACTGTGTTTGCCTACAACGAATTAATTGTACAGAAATATATATAGAAATTTCTAATACAGAGGACTTATGTATTCCATTCGTATGTCTACTTGTGCACAAAATTTTAGATGAAGGAAATTTGATATATATTTCTCTAATTCTCTTTTCAAATTGCTTAGCTGCTGAACCCCTCTGGGTCATTTTGTCTGTCCTTTTATACAATAGTTACAGGCAGTTAGATAACTGCAGATAGTTATTCCTTACAGTTTGTCAGATAGTTATTCTATTACAGTTTGCCTGGCAGTTACTATAAACTTACTTTACCTGTCTATGCGTTTGTTTACTTTGTCTTCTTTGTTCCACAAGGGTTTTCTGTTTACATTGCTTATTGATATTAATCTAATTCTAACAACTATAAGACCTGTTGCTACAGTAAAGTAAAATAAATAAAAATTAACTAACAGAATCTAATGTTGTAGTTGACTTTGGAAGAAATTAAATAAAAAACGTAAGAACTCTGACAGACTTGATGTCCTTTTTTCGAACTGTTCATCTTTCCCAAACTTCTTCAGAAACTTTGTCCGCCCTTTCTCGATCTTCACCCTGTCGACCAGATGCTCCTGCATCATTGTTGAAGTAGAATTAGATGTAGTTCCACTTGATGTACATGGAGTGGTATTTGGAATTCCCTATAATTACAAGTATGATAAAATATTCATGCAGAAAGCCAACTAGTATGATCTCATCAAGGATGGAAATTCCTTAACCATCAACACATATAATGGAAACTCCAATTTTTTGTTGGTAAGTGGCAACCAAGCCAAGAAACTAATCAATTCTAGAAAGACATATGTTTTACTATTCTTTAAATAAAACCAATGTGTAGAAGATTTGATGAGAGAAAATTCATCTTTCAAGGGGTGTTATAAGGAACAAAACCAACAAATGGAAGAATTGATATAATAATATAAGGGTGTGTTTTAAGAGACTAAAGGGTTATCCTGCAAGAGGGAAGTGTGTTGATTTTATTGTAGCTTCAATAAGTATTCAAGTCAGACCAAAAGAAATAAATTGAAAATTTTCACCTCCAAAAGTAGAAGTAATCTCCATATTGTTCAAACCATCCCATTTTTTTGTATCATATAATTCATATTCGTATTTCTAGTAATGACATCATCACAGTTTTGAATATGGAAGTTCGATAAGTCATAAAGGCAAGATACGACTTGTTAAGTAGGATGGACCAAGTATGTTCCATACACTTGTGAAGTGTGATATGTTGAATTGAAATTATTGTAAGGACATGTGTAGAGATACTTCCTCTCATTGCATCATACTATAGGATATGTGTTCAAAAGTAGTGTTGTATACCTTGTAGTATTGTGGAAATATATTTTATGACTGAGGTGTCATTGCTTGATGTTACAAATTGAATCAAAGGAGAAAAGTTACTTCATGTATATAGAAACAAATTCCAATTATAACATGAAAAAGTTTGTATTTGGAAGTCCTAGGTTTTTTTCACAATACCCCCTATAATTTTTAAACCTTTTATGGGGACCCTCCATGTAAATCTTAGTCAAACAAATCCTTTAATACTTTAATTTTTTTTATTTTGTGATATTTTAGCTTTTCTTATATTTTCATTTTGATTGCTCTATTACATGTGTTTTGTTGTAATTTTCCAATGGTTCAAATTTCACCTCATTGTGACTTAAAATTTAGAAAATATCTATAGTCAAAGTTTGGTTGAATTTCATTACCTCGATGTAAAATTTGTAAATTTGTATTTTATTATATTTTTACAAATTGTAAATAAAATTTATATGAATATGTAATATTTTTTATTAAATTGATTTAACCTTAATTGACTAAGTTAATTAAAATTAATTATTTATAAATATAATTTTAACTATTTAACAATGACATAGAGTATTCTTCCCCAGTTCCCTAACTTCTTAGAGGTATTGTAATTTCATTTTTGCCAAACCCACCCAGGTTCACTAGACTTCGGAATGAAGGCAAAGAAGCACAAAGAGCAAATTATAATTAAAATGGGAGCTTATATTTATTAATGGGTAGATAAAAAATACCTTGGAGTGGTGGCGGGCTCGTACTCCACTCACAAGCCTCCACCCACTGCCTCCTTTATTCCTTTACATGTACATGCATCCCCTCATTTACTTTTACTTTGAAACCATTAAAAACTTAAACTCCTCTTTTGAATTTTTAAATTTATTTATTATATTTGTTTATTTTATTTATATTTTATTTTAAATATTTTTAAAGTTATTTAAACTTAACATTAATAAAAAACATATTAGGACTATGTATTTTCCAATAGTTTGCTAATTTGGGAATTTCAATTTTGGAGGCTAATATCTTGAATTTTATGCAATGAAAATGAGCACATGAGAGGTTGTTGGAAATATTATATCTTCCAAAAGGATATGGGAGTGGTTGTATGACCAAATTCGATCATTAACCACTCCAAAAAAAATAACATAATTTACAGTGATGAATTTGCATCAAAAAATCAATTTATGAGTTTGTTTTGGAGAGTTTTCATCCTTCCAAAGTGGCTTGTTGTTGCAAATTAGTTTTATAAGATCAATTTCCTAAATCTTCTCTTCACAAGCAAGCAAGGGGAAAACTTAGATTTTGTTTTATTAAACTATTAAATTAAATTCTGATCGGTTAGTTTATTTTTCAAAATTTTGGAAATCTTAGTTTTTCCTTATTTTAATTGGTTTTAATTTTTATTTTGTTTGGTTCTTTTTAGACCTTGGTGGAAATGACGAGGAAAAGAAATCTTGTAGAAAATGGATTGCACTGGCAATGAAGAGAAAGGGATTCTTTCCAACTAAAATCAAAGATCTCAACCATTCTTTCAACAACTCTCCTTTTTGGGCATTTATTTTTGTAATTATAAATAACAATAGGGAAAAGGAGAAAAGGCTTCTACTTGTTTTGAAAAACAGGGTTTATTGCACTATTGTAGAGGACTGAATTTTGTATAAAATTGGATATATTTGGACTAGATTTTAAGAGGTGTATTCCAGCTCCAAAATTTCATGATATCATGGAATTTTTTAGAAATCATGTACTCAAATGCTACAATCAGGTATGGAATTTTTGTGCACTAATGTCAAAGTTAGAGGTTGATTGAAGGTCTTCATTTAAATTTAATTATGGTTGAATCATTCATCAAGATAACTATTTGATTGTTGGGTTACAGTATTACAAATTTGAGTTGATTGTATGCTTATCTAAACATTGAAAACCTATATTTTAGTGACAGCTCTTATTCATATTAAAGATAGGCAATGACTTTGAATAGACATGCATATTATCACTTATAACTATTTAGTAGATTGATGACAAGTTTATCTTTTTTTAGTCATGATTATATTAAGAACTATTTCTTTAATGAAATTATACCACTTATTTTCAATTCATTTTATTTGAATATAGAGGTATGTGCAGCACAATACCAATTTATTGGTAGTTGAATGTATATATTTGTTCAAATAAGTAGCAAGTAATAGGATTATTTCCTTCTCTTATTTACTTGACTTTTATTCTAAATTAAAGTTGGTCCAAATTTCAATATTTTTCTCTTGATTGAGAGGATGATTGACCCTTCTTTTAATCGAGTTAGATTTAATATATCCTTTTGATTGCTTCCATAATAGATTATATTTTATTTGCATTTAGATTTAGATTTAGATTTAGTTCTCATATTTTAGAATTTTCCTTACATATGAGAAACTGCATTGGTGGTTTGGTTGAGCCCTTATGTCAGCTTAATAACTACATTACAAGCATGCTACAAGAGGGTAAGTTTGATCGAATTTTCTTGTTGATAAGTTATTAGAAACACCAAAATTCAACAGGGAGAGAGAGGGTAATTTGACCCATTTGAACAAGTCATAATCACCTTTTCAAAAGGATAAGGATTTCGTTGGGACCATGACTGGGCGACCTACCCATTGTTGATTTCATTCATTTTTTTCCATCAACAGGCTTGAAGGATAGGATCAAAAAAGCCTATTGTTTGTGGATAAAACCCTAGAGATAGACCTATTAGATCAATGTTTTTGTTAAAATAAGAAACCCTAGCTCATGCAAGGAAGGAGAGAAAACCTTAGTTCATAAGAAATCCTAGCTCATGAGTTGGCAAATGGATTTCAATGACTCCTGCAAGGAGGAAAATATCAAGAGGGAGTTGACAATATTTGAAAAAGATAAGTACTTTTTATATCTATTCATTGATTATTATTGTTTTACTATTAATTAGTCTCTTATCTTTGTTTTTTTTGTTGGATTATAATTTTTCTTCCATGGTCTCCTAGTGAGGGTTGAAGGTACATCGTGAAGGTTGACAAGGCTCTAGAAACAAATGGAAGTGTTGGAAGAATGAGGAAAAATTTGTGACAAGAGGGTTCTCCCAGGATCAATAATGTGTTCAAGAGAGAAATTGTATTAATCGTACCTAACGACGAGAAGAGCTCCTAGATTAGAGGGAGCGGGTAGGCCATCAAATTTGAAGAATGCTATGATGGAGGAAATTGTGTTGAAGACAAGTCGGTGGTGACTTCCATGTGAATATGAAGATGAATTATGTGGTATATGGAAGCAAGGAGAAGCACACAGAAATAATCATGAGGATTCTCATAGAAAAAGTGAGTCGACTATGTGGAGACTCCAGTTCCAGGTACACTTATGTTACAACTGTTATTTTTCATGCTTATATTATTGTTTGAAAATTACATCAAGTGGATGTGGAGACCTCTTTCCCCAATGGATTATTTCAGGAAGAAGAAGTGCACATAGAGCTACCTAAGGGATTTGTGTTACATGAGAGGGAATCTCATTTTTACAAAATAAAGAAGGTTTTGTACAGACCTTAGACATGACATTTTTGGATATAGGGATAGCAAATGTCCTAGTACACCTCTTTAACATATGACTTGCCTTTGACAGAAGTGAAAGAACTCACGTGATAGAGGGAGTAGTAGTGGAAAGAGGATTTTCCTTCATGACGTGGGTTTGACCTAGGTTTGATTACTAGTTAGTTCTAATTTATTTTGACTTGAAAGATGATACTAGTATCTCTTATTGAAATGAACAATTTTTCTAAGGAAAGGTTGTTGTTTTTTTCCCTAGTTAAGGTTTTCCCACGGTAAAAATGTGTGTCTCTTTTGTTTTCTTGTCCCTTCATGATCCTACTCTCATTATTGTTTTGTTTTTTATATTTCCTATGTATAATTTACTAATGATGAATGTGATATAATATGATTTGGTTAATGAGTCACTGGAACATAATTGTTAGTGTAGTAACCATGAAAATTGAACAAAGTGGAGCACAAAATATAGCTATTTTCAGACTCTCCACTACCAAACATTGGCTCGTACAAGTGGAATTTTATATAAACAAAAAGTGGGAAGAAGCAGTTGCAACAACTAACAGAACACAATTTTTCTCGACCAAGTACCTCATCATGTGGTTCACCCATTATAATTGTGCCTAAGAATTATGCAACATGATAGATGTGCATTCATTACAAGGTTTTATAAAACAATATGGCCATGATAAAGTAACCCTTTCCTAAGATAGATGATCTATTGGATGAATTGTAGCAAAAAATATACTTCACCAACTCGGACTTAAAGTCAAGGTATCACCGGGTTTGAGAATGTGAAGAGGATACCTAGAAGACTTCCTTTAAAGCCAAAGATGGTGTGTATGATGATTAATTATGTTGTTTGGCATATGCAATGCACCAAGTACATTCATGAGGTTAATGAATGATATATTTCACCCTTTTATAGGTTCATTTTGTATTTCTCATGTGGATGATATACTAGAA
>APFE030444671.1:0-19777 GCA_000404065.3 Pinus taeda | reverse complement strand
GTCATCAAAAGCACATCCTATCGACCTTCAGGTAGGGCTCATTGCGGAATTATTGCTACATTCTGACTTGCAAGAGTCATCTTGATTATGTGAATGTATTGACTTTGAATTATGAAGGCTTTTTGTCAATAAATTTTAGGCCCCATCCCCCTAGATTCTTTGAAATAGTGTATTTGCCAGTTCCACTATTAACATCTTTTGTCTGTGAACAAACTAATCACGTTTATACAATTCCCCACCCTTGTATGGCCCTTGTATAATCTTTACACTATTCACGACACCTTTGTGAATTCTGTCAATCTATGGTTGACTACTAGATTCCTCTACATCGTAGCTCTCCTTGTTGGAACGACTATGTTTTGACCACTCTGTAGCACCATATGGACTATACGGTCATATCTCTCTTGTCAGCGAACAATTATATCTCGACCTTACTGGATCTGATGACAATTATATCTCTCTTGTCAGGTGGCCTTTTCCTCTCGGCCTAATGACTATTGTCTCTGACAACTAGTTTTACTTTCCACACACATCCCTGTCACCATCTTAGAGACAGCTATAAGCTTCTTCGACAACCCTCCACTTCCTCACTTACACGGCCTATCAAAGTTGGCTTGCCCTACTACTGTCACCTACTATTTTGGTTGTCATCTTGACTAGCGACTGAAAGCTAGACTTGTGTCCCAGTCGACCTCTACCTCTTCTATTGCCAATTCGACCTTCGTGATTACCACAGCCCATGTCATCTCGACTCACCACATTCCCCGTGGTGCTTGATCCATGATAGATTTGTAACAACTAGGTCGTGGCTTGCTTGTCGACCACTTTTTTTTTTTAATTTCACTCAATTGTCCAACCACTAGCCCACACATTGCAGAAATTAATCTCTCTTATGCGTTGAATTCTCAACATGCAAACTAAGAATTCTGTGTTGTACAGTCGTTGGTCGAACATAGACCCCTGCAATCACTAAATGAAACTAGCGCCTGCTAATTTGGAGATTGATTTCTCAGAGTTTCAACTATGATTCCTTGTTAATTTTAGAACCCAACAACCTGAAAAATAATTCCTAACAAATTCATCACAGGTCTACAAAATAAAAGCACAACTAGGGTCTTAGCATAAAAAAAAAAATATTCAATAGAAGCACAACCAATCTCAATCACACATTACAAAAGTTTTTTGCCCAATCAAATCAGTTCTTCATTAATGATTCAAAACCTACTAAGACTCTCTTACTAGGAAAATGACGCACTGAGAAAACTACAAATATAACAATAACCTAAATCTAATCCACCTGATCAAGCCCTAGAACTATCCCAATCTGTCTTGGTTGATTTGGATCTCTCTTGCTACGTTCCTCAGACCTAGCACACTTGAATGGTAGTCCTTCTCCACTCAATTACCGAAATCTCCTTTCAAGCCTTGTGTTCGCCATTGTTGTGTCTTGTCCTCTCCTTAGCTCTTCTTTTATAAGCTTCAGCTGTTGACTGAATCTGCAACCCTAATCTCCAAAGTGATTCACAATTGAAATTTGATCTCGTCTCACCTAAGATCGACAGTTGAGATTCATCTAATTCCATTATTTGGAAAGAACCTTTGCATTTCATTAAATTAAATCACTTTTATCTTATGAAAAAAATGACTTTAATTACTAAAGTAATTGCTAAGGTCTAAGGGTGTATCAGGTCGCTTCTACATGCCCAAACACTTGGGCTTATGCAGAATTACCTACCTAAGCTACAAACATCAACAAGGAGGAGATCGCTCTATGTTAGATGTCTTAGGAGATCACTCCATGTTAGAGGTCTCAGTGCAATCATTAAGAAGATGCTCCTACCTACCCAAGCTACAAACATCAACAAGGAGGAGATCGCTCTATGTTAGATGTCTTAGGAGATCACTCTATGTTAGATTGTCTCAGTGCAATCATGAAGAAGATGCTCCTACCTACCCAAGCTACAAACATCAACAAGGAGGAGATCGCTCTATGTTAGATGTCTTAGGATATCACTCTATGTTAGAGGTCTCAGTGCAATCATGAAGAAGATGCTCCAGCTTTGTTTCCTCATATTGACTTTATCTAGGGCATTGTTCTTGAACCAGAGGTCACATCAACATTTTGGGATAGTCCCATGTCAAACTCTATAAGAGAAGTTTCCTTAACACCTTAGATATGAATCAACTTTGGCCTTTCTTTCATTTTTATTAAAAGTGAGTAAATCCTTTTCCATAAGAACATATTCAAGTAGAATTTGATACCAACAATTATGAATGGGACATTAGGCATGGCAGCTTATTTGAAAGGTTAATTCAAAATAGAAATTTGATTAAAAACAAGATTAAAGGAAAAAAACAAAATAAGTTCAAGAAAGCTAACCTATGTAGGAGAAATCCTTGTCTAAGGAGAACAACCCTATTTATATATTGATAACTTTAGGGGTTTGGCCCTAAAGTGATGCTAGCAAAAATAGTATCAAAAGGGGGAAGCGTTCATTTATAAATGCATTCATATAAGTTCACATGTCTCTTTGTTTGAAAGGGGCACTGGATGGTAAATCATCGCCTGTCTCTTTGTTTGAAAGGGGCCCTGGATTGGTAAATCATTTATATAGGACAACCTAATAGCATCATTACTCATTACTCTTCTTGATAGAGGCCTTTTAAGTGGTTCCTAGTTAAAATTTTAGTGTTTTTATGGGTGTCATACTATTCACAAACTTGCAAGTTGTTTCACCTTCAAACAACAAATGGAAAAGATGAAAACATGTCCCTAATTACACACGGAGCTCAAGGTAGTTGGTTTTAGTATCCAAGGTAACATCAATCTGCCACAATTTTAGGGTTGTAGACCTATCATTGTGGATATAGAACATTTCTCTAGGTCTGCAATTCAACCTTGTTTTCTAGCAAGATAAAAAGAAATCTTTTTTTCATGCATCACCTCAATGAGCAGTTTTGGGTCATTATGGAATTGGAATCTACAAAAATAACATAGAAAGGAAACCATAAGAGGGTTACAGCACCCCAAACGTCCATATTTTGAGATATGTCATAAGTTGATAGTCAAGGAGCCGTGTTGTAAGGAACTTTCAAAAATTCTAAAGGTATTACGTACAAGTCCTACATCATCTCAAATGCAAAAAATTCAAGGCAAGAACAAAGAACTATAGCAAAACAAAAGCAATTCAATAAGACATTGCCAAAAAAGCAAGCTATTCACAGCAAAAAGATGTCCATGAATTTAATTTGGCCCTGCTTGAATTCATAACTTTGAAAGGTCAGCCCTAATCTATTTTGAGATCTAAGAATAAATGAAAGGTTAAGAGGGGTTTATTTGTCATAAGCTTATGTTGAGAGCTTTGACAGTGTACGCGCCCATGAGCCTATTATAGTCATAGCACAAGAGATTATTTCAAAATGACATTCCTCTTAATTATCAAACATATAAGGTTGTTAAAGGATGCAACACTAATCCACCATTGTAGCACCCTACAACAATATTATTTATGCTATAGCTAGCCCTTGAACTAGTGAGGTTAGAGATCTTGTATGGAGAACATAAAAATGTTTCTTATCATGCTACAGTAATAAATTTGATCTCATTAGGCGCCTGTAGCATTAGTTTAATCTTCCAGTGGTAACTAGCATAATAAGTGATAGCCTAGGCAATACTTCTTCATAGAAGAAGATCAACCTATTTGAGGTGATTAAAGGTGCTTAAAAGATAAAAGTCTAGCATACCTTACCCACATATTTGAAAGCCAACAGCTAGTTTGGGGAAGATGGGTTCACAGTGCAAAGTTTATGCACATTGTTTATGATTATTAAGGGCACTTATTTTGGCATATGCACTTAGCACGATGTATTTAGTTACAACTTGATATGGGCCACCATTTACTATACATTGTTCAATAGAAAAGGATTATTTGCGAATGATCCCAGATTCACTTGAAGATTTTCCATTTGGGGGTTTGGGTGACTTACATATCCATGCATCTGAAGGAGGGTTGACTTGCACATCTTCTCATGGGGAGTTGTCCACATATCTTTGTCTAATTTGATTGAATAACTTTTCTAGAGGGGCACATTTGAGGGTGCAGTTGTTACTACTATTTGGGACTATTTGGGATATTTGACTTGGTTTACCATCAAACAAAGGAGTCCATGCTCACAAATACAAAAACAAAGATCCATCATAGTGGAAAAAAAAAAGAAGAAACTGACCCTCTATCACAAAAGTTAACTCACCCTCGACGTCATTGCCTCTACCCTTTCTTATAGTGCCCCACATCTCTCTCACACAAAGATATTCAATCCTTTTATCGATGCTTCTCCACCTTTCTTAACCTACGTTGCATTTAAATTTAAACAAATGAGATAATTATGAAGCAACAAATGAGTTATAAATTAAAACAAGGATAAGATTATATACTAGTAAACAAGTAAATTCCTTAATACATACAAATGAGATAATTATGAAGCAACAAATGAGTTATAAATTAAAACAAGGATAAGATTATATACTAGTAAACAAGTAAATTCCTTAATACATACCTTCATTGCCTTTGCCCACTACACATTAGAACTAAACCTACAACATAGGTTGTAAGGATTTGTTTAATTGTTCCATCCTCACCCTCGAATGCAAAAAAAAAAATTAAGTAAAAAAAAATAATAGAATAGAGCATATAAGGAAAAAAATATCTCAAACTACAATTAGCATGGCCATGCTCACAAATGTGAAAGAAAGAAAAAAAAACGTAAAGAGTATAAAAAAAATCACAAAAATAGCAAAAAGCCAACAAAACTAATAAAAATAAAACAAGAAAAGAGAAACAAACAAATGGAGACACACCATTCTGCAACCCCAAAATGCATCGATGGCCAACAAATGACACCCTGCACATCAAAAATATGAGTAATATTAAATACACACAAAATGTTTAGCATGAAAAAAGGGCGAAATATCTTATGAGAAATCTTAATTAGAGACCAACAATATTATAAGTAACCTTATGCACTAGAAATCAAACCTAAATCATTAAGAGGGAAGAGAAGATTTAAGAGAGAAGAGAACTATTGTATTTGAAATGAGAAGGACTTCATAACAAATCATACCCAAATTTTGCACCAAAAATGAACTCACCTCTACCTTTTTCTTTAACTTTACACTCTACTATAATCTCAATCATAAAAATATTAATAAAGATATTTTAGTAGTTTCAAAATTGATTCTTCACATTCCATTATCTCATTGCATTACACTCAATGAGAGATAATGAAAAAAATACTAAATACACAAAATGTTGTGAGATATTATGAATATTTTAAGCAATAGAAATCTTATGTAAAGACTAAAAACATAAACCTTAAATAGATAAGTATGGATGACCATATATAGGTAAATAGGTAAATAGTGGATCATATATGAACATTTGCACCAAAAGAAAACTCACATGTATCTTTGCCTCTGCCTTTGCATTCTATCGCAGTCTCTTACTCACAAATAGATTTCAACACTTTAATTAGTGATTTTCCACATTACATTACATGCATTACAATCTGGTCAATAATTAGATAGATAACAAATAATGTAAGATACCTTGAATTTAAATACACACAAATGGAACCATACATATCACCTCAATCCTCGCCTTCACCCACTATGCTTTTGTAATCATGGCTTGTTTGGACCTGCTTTAAGTTCTCACATATCACCTCAATCCTTGCCTTCAGCCACTATGCTTATGTAATCATGGCTTGTTTGGACCTTCTTTAAGTTCTCACACAATGTTAGACACTTTACATATATTATAAGAAATCATAAACCAAAACAAAATGTCTTATGAGTAATATTATGCAAAAGCACATCTTATGTAATGACAAAAAATCAATAATTCCTTAACAAGGAAGGGGGGGAGAACCATTGTATTGAAACAGGAAGATATCCATGTCGAAGCCAAAAGAGAACGCACTTTTTTCCTTTGTTCTCCTACACATTTGCAAGTCTCTCTCATACAAAAAAAAATTCCATAGTTTACTCGATACCCCAACACGATACCCCAACAGCTTCCTTTAACCCACATTTGCATAATGTTGATTATATAAATAAATCTCAAATAATATAATGTCAAGCCAAAAGAGAACACACTTTTTTCCTTTGTTCTCCTACACATTTGCAAGTCTCTCATACAAAAAAAAATTCCATAGTTTACTCGATACCCCAACAGCTTCCTTTAACCCACATTTGCATAATGTTGATTATATAAATAAATCTCAAATAATATAATATTCATCTAATTTCAACATGAGTTTTGCAACAAAATATAACTCACCCTCTATCTTTGCTTCTAACTTTGCTATGGTGACTCACATCTCTCATGGAGTTTTTATAGTAATTTCATGAGTGTTCCTTCACCTTTCTTAATTTGTATCGCAACTACATTTCAACAAACACACATGATACAATGATTAAGCAACATATGAGTTAAATAAAAATGGACATAAAACCATATAATTATTTCGTAACAAACAAGTAAGTTTCGCATATATTATTATATACCTTGTTCATCTTTAAACATAAAGAAGCAAATCCCCACATGCATGCCTCATTCACCTTTGCTCATTACACTCGTGGACTGTGGATCATCCCTAAACCCACACTATTCAACCCAAAAGAAAAGCAACATATGAGTTAAATAAAAATGGACATAAAACCATATAATTATTTCGTAACAAACAAGTAAGTTTCGCATATATTATTATATACCTTGTTCATCTTTAAACATAAAGAAGCAAATCCCCACATGCATGCCTCATTCACCTTTGCTCATTACACTTGTGGACTATGGATCATCCCTAAACCCACACTATTCAACCCAAAAGAAAATGTGAACAAAAGAAAATTATATTTAACACACACATCGGAAAAAAACAATCCATAAATTAGCTTGGCCATGCTCACAAATACAAAGATATAACATGTTCGATAAAAAAATATAAGGAACAATAAAAAAACAAAAAAATAAAAATAAGACATAAAAAGACAAATAAGAAATAGACTCTACTATAACTACAAAAATCATCCATAAATAAATCATCCATGGCTAACCAAAGGCACCCTGCACATCAAAACACAAATAAATATTAAATAGACTAGAAAATATTCGAAGAAATACTAAATATACATCAAATATTGTAAGAAATAATAAACACATTAAAATATCTTATGAGAAATCTTAATGGAGACCGAAAATCTTATAAGTAATCGTATTCAATAGAAAATACATCTTATGTAAACACCAAATATCATAAACACTAAATTAGGGAGGAGATCCAAAGTATTTGGAATAAGAAATACTTTGGAATAAGAAATATTACATAGCAGATCATAAATGGATTTTGATTTTGCATCAAGAGAGAACTAACCATGGATTTTGATTTTGCATCAAAAGAGAACTAACCTCAACCTTTGCCTTTGCACTCTACTCAATGCCTTTCTCATTAAAATGTTTTTAGTGGTTTTAGGAGCTCCCCTGACTGATGTTGCCCTGAAACACTCATCTTGGAATCTGCTCCTTGAAAAATTAGAAGCATGTCTCTCTTCTTGAACCCACAAATCCCTCAATATGCCTAGTCGCTTAGTCTTAATCAAATCAGTTCTTCAATCTATGCCGCTGTATCTCTTCTCAATCCTAGCCGCCCCTAAATGGGTTCTCAAAGAAATAAAAAAGCTCCAAAGATCCTTTTTATGGGGTAACTAGTCCTGGAAACAGGACACGTGTCCCAAAATCGCGACACGCTTTTGAAAATCGTGACACGTCCTCAGATTTGACGTGTCGGAAACGGACACGACGTGTCATATGATTTGGACATGAATCCGGACTGAATCGTGTCGGATTCGCTGGATTCGGGATTCGTAGGGGGTTTAGGACGAATCCGGTGACTTAGCATTTTATGAATAATCTTAACTAGAGACTAACAATATTATTATTCTTATGCACTGGAAAGTACAACTTACGTAAACACTAAAAATCATCAACCCTAAATAGATAAAATGGGAGGAGAAATGTGGCATTTGAAATCAGAAGAATTTATTAACAAATCATACACAAATTTTGCACCAAAAAAGAGCACACCTCTACCTTTATTAACAAATCATACACAAATTTTGCACCAAAAAAGAGCACACCTCTACCTTTATATATGGATATTTGCACAAAAAGAAACTCACCTCTACCTTTATATATGGATATTTGCACAAAAAGAAAACTCACCTCTACCTTTATATATGGATATTTGCACAAAAAGAAAACTCACCTCTACTTTTGCATATGCCTTTGCACTCTGCTACAACCTCTCCCTCACAAGTATATTTCAAAAGATTAGTTAGTGATATCTCCATGTTACATTATCTGCTTTACATTATAAATGACAAATAATGTAAGACACTATCATGTTCCTTTTTCTAGTTTCTGTTATGGCGTGATCAGGATGGACTTCCAAGGTTGGTGGCAGCTAGGTCACAGGAGTAAGTTTACTCTATCAGCGGACCCAAGGGCTTATGGAAGGGCTTATGGGGTTTTGAGGAGTTTTTATGGAGTCTGACAGCATTCACTTGGCGCATTCCATCATCCACACAGCTTGCATTTTGTTCTGTTGCATTTCGACAACTTTTGGAAATCGGGTTATTATTAAGCTTAACTCACATAAGCATAATGCTTAAGGTAGCATTCTGAGAGGAATACTTGACGAAATACCTTAGTGTAATAACTCGGTGGAACCGGAATGAACAGATCTACAGGAAGAGGTGGTGGCAAATGACTTTCAGTGGCCTGAGGAGGGGAGGGATGGTGGTCGATTTACTATTTTTCCAAATTAAAAAGGTATTTTAATTAAATAAAAGGAGGGAAAAGGTACTAAGTGATTAAACTAATAATAAAATAAAGGCTTCTAGAGGAGTCCATGAGATCTATAAAAGAGGAGGAGGAGACCATTTGAGGACATCATGGATTGTTGATATTTTTTGTTGACGAGGTTTGGAGAACCTAGTTCCCGGTGTCTATAGCCCCAGGACAGAAACCCTAGGGTTTGCGGTTGGGTGTTGGATGAAAGCCCAACACTCTTGAGGAGATTTCACCTAGAAATATCATGATGCTACAGCAGAGTTTTGGAAAGAGCACGTTTGTAGTGGCAATAGCAGGTTTGCAACAGTGTTCTCACTAGGTCGTCTACATCATTACTAGGGGTCATACATCATTTTGGTCAAAGATCTATTTTTGGGGTTTGCTTTGCTTCCTTGGAAAGCCTAGGTTCCATTATTCCGTGATGTTGATGTACTTTTTCCAATAGATTAATAAATGGCTCACTTTTTCCAATGGATTAATAAATGGCTCTATGATATTATTGGCGTTTATTCGTGTATCAAATTGCTAGTTGTGAGTCTATTTGCGATTATTTTGTTGTTCAAGTTCATTTCTGGCATCTACTCTTTAAATTTTCTATTAGGGATATTAGAGTGGTATCAGAGCCTTGGCTCAACCTATGGGTTTTTCAATTTTCAATTGAAGCTATTATCGAAGGGTTTTGCCAAAGAAGTCAAAAACCCTGTTCCTGCAGCAAAATAAGAATTTGTTAAAAGAAGCCCAACAAATTTTCTTATTAAATGTACAACAAATTTCAGTGAGATTGCTGCATGAATATTAATTCTTGGACAAAATTTATTATATGGTGGCCAATAAGGTATAAAGTCAAATTTTAATAAAGTCAAATTTTAATTTCTAATTGGGCCCGTGGAACTATTCTAAAGGGGTGGCCAAATTAAATTAGCGTGAGCAAATTATTGTGGGTCATGGCAAATTTTACGAGAGCCAAATTTTATTTGTTTGAATTGTTGATTTGGGTAAAAGGAATTCAAGCAAAATTTATTCCCGAGTCCGAGTCTAATATTCAAGCCGCAGCATCACCGTGAGCACCTCTTCCTTCAGCTGAGTTATCTTGCTAAAATTTTGTCAGAGGGTCGTGGTTTATTTCTGTAGTAGTGTTCATTCTCCCAACATGACAGAGATCTTGAGCAACTATATCAATTTGTGTTGATCTATTGTTGATTGCCTGCATGAGATTGAAGTAGTTGGTTTATTTCCGTAGTAGCGTTCATTCTCCCAACCAATATGACAGATCTTGAGCAACTATATCAATTTGTGTTGATCTATTGTTGATTGCCTGCATGAGATTGAAGTAGTTGAATCATCCTCCGAAGACCAGAGATCCAAGTGTGATACCAGATCACGGTACGAAGGGTTATTTGCAGAGGCCAAATTCTATTACCGCACTGCAGGTTTAATTATTTGGAAGGCGGCAAAGGTTTCAAGGAGACAATTCAAAGCCAAGAGATTTTTCCATTGCAGATCGAGGACAGTATTCACCTGAAGCATAAGTGTGGACAGAGCTCAACATTAACTCCGTCACCAGGGCGGATTTCTTCATAAGAAAAGAGAACGAGCTTCCTTAAACTTGTGACTGGGAGAACCATCGATTTCTTGGTTGTTTCGCTGCATTACATAGACAAGATTACTTGCTATTGTGGATTTCTTCATAAGAAAAGGGAACGAGCTTCCTTAAACTTGTGACTGGGAGAACCATCGATTTCTGGGTTGTTTCGCTGCATTACATAGACAAGATTACTTGCTATTTGGTGACCGGATTCATCAATTCTTGTGCTTGCTGTGGGACATTCTGGCTGGAAGTGATCATAGTTTCCTAGATGAATGTCAACTGTGTTGATGGGGCCACAAGTTACTTGTTAGATTGCTTCTTGAATGGAGGGTAAACGTTGTCCCTTATAGCTCTGCTGGACATACCTGGAGTGTATGGGTATGGTTCATGGGTATACGTGGTCTCTGCTAGAAGGCGTCCTAACTACTGGTGTATATTTGCTCTCATTTTGAAGACCCTTTCGTACTTCTAAAAGGAGTCAGGTTCCTCTATATGCTCAAATGATGTGCTTCCTTACTAAAGACTGATATTACTAAAGTTTATGTGCCAGCTAGTTTACTTCAGCAGTAATATGAATCCATGCTCTCTTGTCATTTTCTAAGTTCTGCACTTAGACAGTGAATATCAAGAAGTCTAGTTTTTATTTCTTTATCATTGTGTGCCATATTTGAAGGAGAAAAATTAAATATACAACTACAGCAGTGGATCCTGGAATTTTTTGACCCAAACATGCACATGAAATAATACTTCAAACTTAGTAAACAGAGTAAAAATTGGAAAATTTCTAGCCCGGAATTTATATGAAATAATACTTCAAACTTAGTAAACAGAGTAAAAATTGGAAAATTTCTAGCCCGGAATTTATGGGGCTGAATTCCCTGTACGTGTCATCTTATCAGTATTATTGGAGGTGTTGTAGCAAGGAAGCTTAGTGATCTGGATTCCAATCAAATTCTTGAAGACCGAGTGGTTTTATATGAAGGTTTGGACGCCAAGTCACAGTTGGAAGGAAGTTGGAAGGAAGTTTGATCTATGGGTTAAAGGCATATCTTGCACCTATAGCAGCTTCTCTTTTGAGGCCTGTAGCAGCGTATTGACAAGGGACGGGTTGGTTTTCATCAGAAATTTGAAGGCCGAATTTATCAGACCAAACTTCCTTGGCAAGGAGTCGAGTCCTTGTTTTTCCTGTGTTTGGGCTTGTTGTGCACATATCCTCCAGTTGAACGTTCACCTGTACCTTTCACTAGGATGTAGCAAAGGTTTAAGGAAAAGGAACCAGAGATCAATGGCCTAAAGTCTCCTATAGCAGAGGTATAGGAGAGGTTGTCAACCATTTTGAGGAAATGTCACTATATCTATAATAGGTTTCTCTATTGAGCCCATTATAATGCATTCTCCTTTATCAGACTTGTCTATTGAGCCCATTATAATGCATTCTCCTTTATGAGTAGGTAGCTTCCAGTTTGTTGTAATTCTGAATATTATATGCTATCAAAATTGATGATCTGAGTTTGGTCACACAAACACATCACCGTGCATTGATGCTTTAAGCAAACAAACAAAATAATACACCCACAGTAGCATACATGATTGACGGAATTTGCCTCTGAAAGAGTTCATTACTCAGAAAACCGTGGCTTCATAATCACAAATGCTGTTGTCATCATTGGGCTAAACCATAGGAACTCCTAAACAAATTGAAAATATTGAATAATGCAGAAGTTAGTTCCGTGAAATACCATGCATCCAAACAGAGCATCAGACCCTTCTCTAGGAAGGTACATAATTTGCTCCAACAGAGGCATCCAAGGGACTTACAAAAGGTAAATGAAGTGGGGAATTGGCTTTTCGTACTTGGGTCAGACTTAAACACTGGAAAATCAGGAGATGACCTCACATTGGAAGAGTGGAATCCTATCATTGCAAGGTGGAGCAATCTGATTAGAGTTTAAATTGGGCTCTGGAGCCAGCTATGCTTGCATTGGTACAAGCCAGATTCTTGGAGCATCCAGGTGAGAGAATCAAGCTTATAATTGCCTTTTGTTTCAGAGGTATTTTGAGGATAGTAGCACCCTTTCCTCCCTACGATGATGTCATCATGAAGAAGGCCTTTCAATTGATTGTAGAATGTTATTCAAGGTTGCATGACACCCAGAACTCAAACTTTGATAGAAGGTCTGTGATCCTAGACACTATGGCCAAAATCAGATCCTACGTAGTCATGCTTTATGTACAGAAAGATGACCTGATCCTTCAAATTTGCCAATTCTTCTTCACCAACATCATAGAGCATCACCATGAGGAGGCAAAAGCCAACATGCAAGATATCTTATCTTCATTACTAGTTGAAGGTGATGTCATTCACAAACAATTGTGGACAAAATTGTTAGTCATTGGAGGAAGAAAGAGGTTGTCTCACCAGATGCCTATGAGCTAGCCAAAGGGGTGGTTGAGCAAAACTTGAGATTTTTCATAAAGCAGCTAACCCAAGAGGAGTTGACGATGATGCAAGATACAAAGAGCCAAACTTGTAGCAAGCATGAGCTGAGAAGGAAGGGTCTTTGCTTCATTTGCAAGGAAACTTGGGGGCCTAACCACTCATGCTTGAGTAACACAGAGGAGATGACCCCGAGGGGTCAGGAGGAGATTCCTTCTTACTTTCTGGATGAGGATTCTCCATCTACAGTAGAGTTTGTGGGTATTGATGAGGATACCTTTGAGGAGCATGAGCAGACAAGTGATGATATTGACATCAGCCCAGATATGCAACCGCATTTGACAGAGGTGTATGATGAGCAATCGATAGACCCCATGGGGGTCATTCAAGGAGATGAGTTGTTTGTGGTGATTCAACATGAGCAACATATGGCGGGGCATGATTCAGAGGATGATATGCATCAGTGTGCGTGATGGGCCATTTGTTGAGAGTCAACTAGTGGCTCATGTTGAACCCATGATGGAGGAGGATGAGCAGCCATCCTTGAGACCAGCCATTGGCGGGGAGAAAACAGATGCTCAAGCAGCCAACGGGGTTGTCGACACTTGTCAAAAAGAGGTGCTAGAGCCTAACAGGGCAGCTTTGCAAGAGGTTGGTAAACTGGAGGAGCGAGGAGTTTCCTGTCGGACAAGGGAGTTAATGGTGCATCCATATTTAGACCTACCCATTATAGATGCAATTGCAGCCAGCGGAACTGTAGTATTTCCGGGCAGCAACCCTCTCCAAGAGTACATAGTCAGGGCTTGCAGCACAGGGTATCCACTTTGGACTATTACAAAGAGAGACGCAAGATTTCTTAGACAGATCTGGTTGGTTGTCCAGGCAAAGTCGTGTGATTTGAGCACAGTGCAGCATAGGGAACTTATCCTATGCATCTGATCTTTCCCACAAGTTGGATTAGCGGGAGATCATGAGTTGGTATCCTATTGATGGTGTGATACTCTTAGTCAGGAGCATAGTACAACAGGGGCACTTAGACATGAGGAGTACTACATGCTCCAGTTGGCAATAAGTTGCAAGTCGACAACTCTCCAACATTCCATCCCAGCATCAACAGAGTGGGGTTGGCATTGGTTTGTGTCAAGGGTTGGATTGGAGAGAACTGATGAGTTGGTATTCGATTGTTGGAGCAGGAGATAGAGCACACAATTGGAGCCATGGGATAGGGGTGATGACGATTGGCCATGGTGGCATTGGGATCCAAGAGGATCTGTTGATGGTAGGACAAGACAGAGTTTAGTCTGGGATCCAGGCACTAAGGGATCCATTCATGGTTGGGTGGCACAGAGGCACGGTAACATCCAGTGGTTTGTATGGGATCTAGGTATTAGTCCTCAGTTGCACAGGACCGGCAGATTGGCTGACAGATATGGATTGTTTGACAACAAACAATCTTGGGGCGAGAAGATTTGTCATGTTCCTTTCTCTAGTTTCCTTTATGGTGTGATCAGGATGGACTTCTAGCGTTGGTGGCAACTAGGTCACAGGAGCAGGTTTACTCCATTAGCGGGCCCAAGAGCCCTTGGAGGGGATTTATGGGGTTTTAAGGAGTTTTTATGGAGTTTGACGGCATTCGCTTGGCACATTCCATCATCCGCAGAGCTTGCCTTTTGTTCGGTTGCATTCCAACAACTTTTGGACATCAGGTTATTATTGAACTTAACTCACTTAATTACACTTAAGGTGGTATTTTGGTAGGAATACTTGACGAGATACTGTAGTGTAATAGCTCGTTGGAGCTGGAACAAATAGAGATGTACATGATGAGAAGGTGGGAAATGACTTTCAATGGCCTGAGGAAGGATGGTGGCTAATTTACCATTTTCCCAAATTAAAAAGATATTTTAATTGAATAAAAGGAGGGAAATGGTATTAAGTGATTAAAATAATAATAAAATTGGACATCAGATTATTATTGAACTTAACTCACTTAATTACACTTAAGGTGGCATTTTGGTAGGAATACTTGACGAAATACCGTAGTGTAATAGCTCGTTGGAGCTGGAACAAATAGAGATGTACAGGATGAGAAGGTGAGAAATGACTTTCAATGGCCTGAGGAAGGATGGTGGCTAATTTACCATTTTCCCAAATTAAAAAGATATTTTAATTGAATAAAAGGAGGGAAATGGTATTAAGTGATTAAAATAATAATAAAATAAAAGCTTCTAGAGGAATCCATGAGATCTCTAAAAGAGGAGGAGGAGACCATTTGAGGACATCTTGGATTGTTGATATTTTCTGTTGACAAGGTTTGGAGAACCTAGTTCCCAGCTTCTATAGCCCCAAGATGAAAACCCTCGGGTTTGCTATTGGGTGTTGGACAAGAACCCAGCACTCTTGAGGATATTTCACCCAGATATCTCACAATGCTTCAGCGGGATTTTGGAGAGATCAGGTTTGCAGCAGTCTTCTGACTGGGTCATCTACATCATTACCAGGGGTCATACATCATTTTGGTAGAGGAGATTTCACCCAGAAATCTCACAATGCTTCAGCGGATTTTTGGAGAGATCAGGTTTGCAGCGGTTTTCTCACTGGGTCATCTACATCATTACCAGGGGTCATACATCATTTTGGTAGAGATCTGTTTTCGGGTTTGCTTCGCTTGCTTGGCAAGCCCAAGTTCCACTTCCTTCAAGTTGATGTACTCTTTCCAGTGGAAAAATACATAGCTCAGTGATATTATTGGCATCTATTTGTGTCAAATTGTTGGTTGTGTCTATATGCAATTATTTTTTTGTTCAAGTTCATTTCTGGTATCTACTGTTAATACATGGCTCAGTGATATTATTGGTGTCTATTTGTGTATCAAATTGTTGGTTGTCTATATGCAATTATTTTGTTGGTTGTCTATATGCAATTATTTTGTTGTTAAAATTTTCTATTAGGGATATTAGGGACACCTCAAATTTAAACACACATATCACCTCAACCTTGTCTTTCATCCACTACATTGTCCACTACACTGAAATCATGTGTAGTTAAGACTCAATGTACCAAATAGAAATCAAAATAGAGAATTTAATATATGATGAGAAATCATAAATGAAGATAGGAAGCCTTGTGAATGATATTATGATAAAGCACATCTTATGTAATGACCAAAAATCATAATCAAGGAGGAAGAAGAAGAACCATTGTATTGAAACAAGAAGATATAAGTCAGAACCAAAAGAGAACACATTTTTTTCCTTTACACTTTCCTACATATCTGTAAGTATGTCACACAAAAATATTTTAATAGCTTTATCAATGCTCCTCCACCTTAACTACATTTGCAAAGCACTCATTATATAAATAAACACATTTAATTTTAACATGAATCTTGCACCAAAAGATAACCCACCTTCTATCTTTGTTTCTACCTTTGCTATGGTGCCTTCTATCTCTCTCACAGAAAGATGTTCAGTAGTTTCACCAGTGGTCCTTCAACTTTTTTAATTTGCATTACATCTAAATTTCAACAAAAAGATAAAGCAACAAATGACTTAAATAAGAATGGGCATGAAACCATATAATTATGCAATAACAAACAAAATCTTCCCCATACATACCTCCTCCGTCTTTGCCCATAAAGAAGTAATTTCCCCATGCATGTACCTCCTTCGCCTTTGCCCAATACATTTCTAAGCTCCGCATCAATGCTAAACCCACACTATGGGTTGTTAAAGTCTTCTTCAATTTCCCCACCCATTGAACCCAGTATAAAATGTGAATAAAAGAAAAATAGATCAAAAGTCATACAAGGGAAAAAAAGTATCAAACCACAAATTAGCATGGCCATGCTCACAAATACAAAGATATAACAACATCAACATTAAAAAAAAATAAAAAAATAAAACGACAATAGAAAAATATGACTAAAAATAGAAAACTGGAACAAAAATAATGAAAAGAACACATAAAAAACAAATAAGAGGTAGACTCTGCACTGCAACTGCAAAAAGCATCCATGGCCAACCGAGGGCACCCTGCACATCAAAAAATAAATAAGTATTGAATAGAGACTAGAAATTATTATGAGAACTATTAAATACACATTAAATATTGTGAAAAAATGCAACAGAGATCAAAATATCTTATAAGAAATCTTAAATGGAGAATGAAAATCTTATGAATAATCTTATGAACTAAAAACTACATCTTAAGCAAACAACAAAAATCATAATCCCTAAATAAGAAGGGAGAAGAACTATATTTTTGCAATAAGAATGATTAAATAGTAGATCATACATGGATTTCACACCAAAAGAAAACCAACCTCTACCTTTGCCTCTGCACTCTACTACAATGTGTCTGACACAAAAATATTTCAGTGGTTTCATCAGTGATCCTCCACATTCCTTTACCTACATAGCATTACATTCGATAATTAAACAAATGACTAATATTGTAAGATGGCTCAAATTTAAACAAAAACACATATGGGACAATCCATACATACAGCCGCAACATAGGTTATATTGCAAAGCATACATGGGTTTTACACCAAATAGGAACCAACAACAAAACTCGCAAAAAGAAAACAAGCAAAGAGAAACAATAGGTACGAACAATGATCTGCAACCCTAAAATGTATCAATGACCAACCAAGCACACCCTGCACACCAAGAAAATATTACGAGTAATATTAAATACACACAAAATGTTTTGGAACACATGAAACAAATATCACGTCATCTTATGAATAATCTTAATTAGAGACCAACAATATTATTATTCTTATGCACTAGAAAGTACAACTTATGCAAACACTAAAATCGTTAACCCTAAATAGATAAAGAGGGAGGAGAAATGTGGTATTTGAAATGAGAAGGATTTATTAACAAATCATATACAAATTTCACACCAAAAAAGAGCACACCTCTACCTTTGTATCTTCCTTTGCACCTTACAACAATCTCTCTCATAAAGAAATTTTAGTAGTTTTGTTAGGTAGGCCTCCGATCAAAAGGTACTTTATTCATTTTGCAATCGGGTGCTTATGCTTGTTTGTATTTGTTTGTATTTGGGATTTTGACATGGATTATGGCACGACCTAGAAGAAAGGGAGGTTTTAACCATGATCTTGTTCCCTCACCTTAAATGGGGGGTTTACTTCAATCTTAGTCTAGTGGGAACTTCCTTAATGGTCCAATGGGTATAGAAGAGGTTCTACTTGGGAAGCCTTGATTGAGAATGCCAAGTAGCCAATTCGGCACCTTTAAGGCGAAGCAGCCAAGCTAGGGCTTCGCGTGAATTCCTAGGGAAGAGGAATTTGTGAGATTAGAGAGTCTAAATGTTGAGGGTATAGTTGGTTGCCTCAAAATCAACACCCTTCATAGGAATTCACTCCAATTCTATGCATAAATTTTGTTGCCCTAGTTGTTTGCCCTAGGTTAAACCCTAGTTTGGTTTTAGCTTCAACTTGGGGCTTATTGAGGGTTTCATGTGCCTTGAATTGCCATACCATTTTGAGTGACACTTTAGAGTAAAAAAAAACGAAAAAAAGGTCTTGTACGCGTGCACCTCGTTGCTCAGACCTTGACTTGTAAGGAATTACTGGCTCCATCCCACATGACGAGGTGCGATCAAGGATAAAGGCTCAAGGCTCAAGGAGGGGCCCCATCAAGGCTTCAACCCGTCAGGCACCTTGTAGGAATATATTGTTGGAAACCCTTTTCCCTACACCATCACCTTTGGCCATCCCAACTATCATTTCACCAATAAAGCCCTAGGTCATTTGTCACATATTTTAGGTCTCTCTAAGGAAAGTAATATAGCCTCCTCTTTGAGGCTTTATGCCTAAATTGTGTCTTTCCACTGAAAACCTTTTGGGTCACCTTGTCCCTAAAACCTTAGAATAATTATTAATTGACCTATTCATATAGCAAGACTTCTCCCATGGTTGAAAGTCCATAAAGAGTTGGGAGTTTTGGCTGTGATGATAGTGGACCATCACCCCCATTGTTCTCACTTAGTCTAGTATTTATGTAACACACCCCAATACCCAATCTAATTCAAAGAGGGTGGTTACCAAATCACCCGAATCTTGTGTTGCAGTTACAAGAATAAGGTAAGCATTTTTTTTTGCCTGTAGGAAAGCACTAAACCATTGTCAGAAGCAACTCCGCATGCTGCATTGTCTTCCTGTAAAAATTAAAGCCAGAGTGTGATGGTACTATCCTGTTCACGATCCAATGACAATGCCTCAGATGCTCTGCATGAAATGATATAACCTTAGCTCTTCCCTAGATAGCAAGTCCTTCAAGGAACATGGAGCAACTTAATGCAAGTGGAGGACTTCTCAACCATAGAAGAAGCTTGTGCTCTTTTTTGTCAATATCCTTTTTGGTTGGTCACCATCTCTTCCTTAGCTAAAGATTTTGAATTTCCAATGAAAGAGCCAGTGCCCCAGAAGGTTCATCATCTTCCTACAATGGTTCTTTTGCATGAGTAATTAGCCATTCCATTACCAACTCAAACCGATTTGCGTGTACATTCCTTAGGGCTTCTTTTACCCTTCCCTTTGAGAATCCCATTTCAACAATTATTGCAATGGTTGAATCATCAAGGGGTGGTATAACAGCTTGCGTGGATGCATTACTTCCTCCTGTGATTTTTGTCATCAACTCATGGATAGACATACTTCATTATGGGACAAACCCCCTAAAGGGAAACTGAGGATGAATGACAGCAGGTGATTGGATTAAAAAATTGTTCATATCAGATCATTGATTCTGAAGATATGATAATATGGAGAGGACCAGATTGTTTGTCTGAAGCATGAACAAAATGGGA
>APFE030444670.1:236800-272380 GCA_000404065.3 Pinus taeda | reverse complement strand
CCTAGCTGGTTTATTTCCATTTCTGGTTGTAAGCATATTTCGGTATTTTCCATTAATGAAATGAAGTATTATTTCCGCTACATCTTTGTGTATATGGTTATCTCTGCAATTTGTTGCGTTCCGGTTTAAGTTTGGATCATGGTTATTGGAGAAGGAGAATATATTTGCTATTTCCATTGTTATGTTACATGTTAGCACATTTTTTAGGTTATTGAGAAGCATAGTTTTATTCTTAGCCTATGTTTTATTCAAGGGACCTAAGTCTCCTTGCATTACAACCCAACCTGAGTGCCTAATCGCCTTCCTTTGTATATTTATTTTTTCATTTATTTTGCATGCACGTTGTTTAGTTGTGGTTTTCTACAAATCAAGTTTATAAGAAAAACATTGTCTTTGTAGGTTGATAAGTGAGCTCTCTATTGAAGCTTGGTTGTGTACCATATGTTGAAAATAACCAAAAAAAGGTTTGATTTTATGTTATAAGTATATTTTGTTCCAAATTCAAATCATCCTTTCGCTATCATTTTTTTTGTAGTTAGTTGTTTGATAGTCATTTAATCATCTTGTTTTTACCAGCTAAACATGCAGTTTGTGTGCAGTTGGAATATATTGGTTCATAGATTATATTTACATCATTTTTCATGCATGAACATAAGCTCCTTCAACACCCTTCATTATATTACCCCTCATTTCTACAAACTCTCTTCGCGCTGGAAATTGCATCATCAAGCTACCATAGATTTATAGCCCTGCTCCTTCCTTGCACAAGTTAGTTTATTGAGTAAACCTAGGCTTGGTAAGCTCTCTTGCACCCTTCAATATCCTCCCATCACCCTCTCTCATCTTCATACCACTCCCAGATCCCATAAGATTTCTCTCAGATTATTTCATGTAGCAAAGCAGGGCATCTTGTAGCAATCCTACAGTAGTACACAAATTTCTTCAAAACACTTCTAGAATTTCTTTGAAATCTTCCCTTTCATTTCTCATCACTCCACAACATCCTTTAAGCCTTGAATATGGATTTGAGAAGGTGATATACCCCCTATATTATTTATTTTCATAGTTGTAGGTTGAATAATGCAACTGTTATATGATTTCTAATATGAGTTAGATATAATGAAATTAATTTTCCTTTAGAAATTTTGAGCATTTGATTGTCTTTTTTCAAGTAGAATAGAATTTAATTTTTCTACAATAGAATAGGTTTATTTTCTATGACATAGATTATGATTAATTTTTTTTCATATATTTTATACAAAATAGATTAGGATTACTTTTCTACCATCTACTTTTGGCAAGATAGATTAGAATCTCTTTCTAGAATTTACTTTCACGCAAACAACTTAGGGTTTCTTCCATGTAATTTAAATCTCTATAGTTGGGTAATTTATATTATAGTCATTTATTTCCTTGCATAGTTAATATAAGTTGTTTCCCATTTATTGAATCTCCCAGAGTGGTATTTTTGAATCTTTATTCACTTCATTATTTTAGATCAAATTAAGTAGAATCTTTCTTCTTGTGTGTATAGTATTGAAACCTCTTAAGTTTTTACAGACTCCATATTGGTAATTAAAGTTGGTAGCCTTGGTAGTTGCACCATTCTTTTTGTAATACTAAGGTTGATCACTTTTTGGCACCATTTTCAAGGAGGTGTTGAAGTAGGTAATGGTTTATGCTTTAAGTTGTTCTCTTTTCATTCCATTTCCTAAAAAAAAAAACCAAAATTACATCAATATTTATATTTATAAAATAAAATAAAATAAAAATTCATTCTTTTCATTCCTCATCGAGCTAGTAAAAAATAAGGGAATTTTTTTTCTAAGACCCCCATTTCTACAAGCAACCAAACTTCACTTTTTGGTGACTATGGACCTCCTACTCTGATCACAGAGGATATAGAGAGCCTTTTGGGTGAGCAACCAAATATTTTTAAGGAGCCTAGAGGGGAAGAATAACTTCCATCGCCCATATAAAATATGGCTGGAAATAGGCAGTTTGAATTTTTCAAGTCAAAGAGACAAACGGGGAAGCTAAAATGAAGAATATTAGCTCCACCACTCTCCCACACTTTTATGGAATGTGTTTTGAGTACATTGAAACCTTCATGTTTGAATTGTTGTAGTCTACAGGACATATTACTATAACTTTGATGAGGGGAAAATTACATTGTTCCCTTGTACCCTTAAAGATGCATCCTTGTGCTAGTTCATGAGTTTGGAAGGGGGAAACATTGCTAGATAACCTCATATGCAGCAAGCTTTCAACAAAAAATACATAGATTATTGCAAGGCAAGGGACACAAAAGAATAAATATTCTAGATGACTCAAGGGCTAGATGAGTCCCTACAGTAATTTGAAGAAATATTTCAGTAAGGGTTTGGTAAGTTCTTCACCTTCTACTTCAGCCATTAAGAAAGAAATAAGAGGTATGTTAGTGGATTTTAAAAGTGAAATTATACATACTTTTTCTTTGCATATGGAAATAATGCAAATTAAGAAAAAAAAGATGAGGAAAAAAGGGAATTAACCATATTTTACCATAGATGCATCAAGAGACACCCTAGAAATGAGTGCACATTGAATGCTATAGAAAAATAATCTATATGTGAGGAAAACTATTCAAATAAAAAATATCTCTATCTTCCAAGTCTTAAAGTGGTGTATAAAGTAGCAGAAGGAGGGATGGAGCAACTTTAATTCACCAACCAAAGTTGGCAATAAGGCACTAGGCCATATCAACAAGGGATTGGAGGTATACACTATCCTCGTCCTTTCAATACAAGTCATAATGATCCAGATTTAAAAAAGAATGCAAAAAATTATAGATATAACCATAAATACAAAGATGTAATAGGAATAACATTTCATTTCATTAATATCAAATACTGAAATATGCTTACAAACATAATGGAAATAAGACTAGCTCAAGCAATGGTAGCTTATCTCTGAGAAGAGATGTGACGGCTACATGCCTCTGAACTATGTTATAATGAGGCTCAAAGGCCTATTTATTATTAAGAAATAATGAAAAACCCTAAAAATCCAAAAACATAACCCTAGGAGATGAAGCACCAAACTATGGGTCCTGTTTGGGTAAATTGGTACATCAACTTCTCGGGGTCATAAATTTGACATACAATCTTCATTTGACACGCAAAATACCTTGTTAGAAATCTCTATCCGAGGACTAAAACTTTTGATATGTCCCAGGCTTCCCCAAAAATGTTGTTTAGGGCCTCAAAAATGCTCTGGATGTTCAGGACCCGAAAGAACTACCAAAAATAGTAAATTTTGCTACAAATAAGGAAAGTGAAAGAAATAATGGTGGGGCTCGAAGTGGAATAGTTGCATGGCCACCAATATCAACCTGGATCATTTCTCCCCCCTTAGGAAGAAATGGTCCCCATTGTGCTAAGTTCCTCCATGAGATGAGGAAACTTCTATTGAACTTGGTGCCTGGAGAGCCATTTGCCTTGGTGAATGTGTTGGCCTGTTTTGACAACTTGATATAGTTGGATCCTTTGTTGTCGTGTGCTCTTCGTCTGTGTGTCCATGATCCAAGCAGTTGTGGCTTCTTTTGTGCAATCTGTATTTAACTCCGTAGGTGTGAGTTGTTCAAAAATGTTTAATGTGTCTAGCAATGGTGGGAAGTATGGTCGAAGGCGATCCACATTGAACACTAGGTTCAGACCAAAGAAAGGGGGAATGTTGAGCTCAAATGCATTGTCTCCCACAAACTTAGTAATGGTGTAAGGAACATATGTGAGTGGTTTAAGTTTCTGATAGGCTCTGTGTTGAGCCCTAGAAAAGGTATGTAATTACCACTCACTTTGTCATCTTTTCCTTGAATTCATAACTCCTTTACATTATGAAATAAGTATATGGAAAAATATTATGATAGAATCTAGAAGAATTGTATGCAACGTAAAATGACTAATAATTACCCTTTTCCTATGCAGAAAAAGGAGAAAATAGAAGATCACCATTCTAAAGGAAAAGACAAGACAAGGTTAACTGTTGTCCCTTTGACAGGGAACCGTATCCAAACAAGGCAATATAAACTGGAGCGTATAAGCCAAGGAAAGGAAGAGGAGGTACCAAATTGGCATAAAATAACAAGAAGATAACTGAGAACTAACAGTATGGTGAATCTGTCAGGATCCTTTGATCCTGAGGGATCGCTACCTTAACGATTCGATATATCATTGATATCTCCGCTCGACTACTATAAGAGGAGGCAACATTGCTGGCCCAAGGGACAGAACTATTGTGGTTTTTATGAAATTTACTATTCTAATTGAAACTTTGATCATCGACTCTCTCTAAGAGCGATTATTGTAACTCTGTTTTGATGCGTAATATATATACTTTTGTTGTTGTTCTATCTTTGATTCTGGAGTAATCTTAAGCAGTGTGTCCCTGGAGGTTAAGGGCCCGTCCCTGGTCGAACACTTGCTCTTGTACCATTATTTTTTATTCGTGTGTGGTTTGATTTCTTTTACCTGCTCTATTCAGTAATATGATGTTCCATACTATTTTACATATCAGTTCTGTTATATTTCGTTTCTACTTGAATAAGTAATGTTATTCTCTACAACAGGAATGTTATGTTATTCATCCTAACTGTATATCGCATCGTTGTTCCTTTAACAATTGGCATTATCATATAACATTGTTGTTCCTTACAAATTACCATTGCTATTCAATTACAGAGTAACAATGTTGTCTATTCATAAATCGGTATTACTATATTTATCTATGGTTTACTCGAAAATGTGATTGCTGTTCATTTGGGATTGTTGTTCCATCGTGATCACAATTGTTGTTCCTTTATACCAAAGATTCATACCGGTTATATTGGAGCTCATATTGTTGTTCCTTTTAACATAGGAGTGTCGTGTGTAATATTTGATCTAGTTTACTGTACATTTACATTTGATTTAAGTCGTCATCTTATATTTCATTTCCATTAGTTTGCTATCCTATTTCTGGTTGCTATTCAGATCATTTGTAAAGTAAAGATTGTTACTCAATTTCTGTAGGATACAGTTATTGCTTCATTCATTCTTGTAGGTTAAGGTTTTGTTGTTCAATAGATTAGTTGTTGTTCCATTTCTTTTTAGTTGAATTATCATAACTTCGGTGTGTAGAACGATATGAAATTGTAGTGAACATTGACATACGCTGTCCAGTTCCCAGATTGATGATCTTTTCCTTGATTTCTTTTTAATTGTATCAGTTTACAAAAGGAAGAGTTACCACTACTGTACCCTTGACTGATAAATTGTTGTAGCTTTTTAAGTGCATGATTTGAGTTTTAAGTTTCTTTCTGAAAGTAGATTTTATTCCAAGCATCCATTTACTCTTGTATTTTAAGCACTATACTACTAGCATTACTCTAACAAATGACTGTCTCAAACTAAGTACACTCTTTGAAATAACAAATCATTCCTGTATTGACAATTGATGTAGGGTAAATAGAGGTGAAAAAGACCATTTTTACTGCTCGACATTTTGGTGCCGTTGCCAGGGAAGAGTGTAGCCATTAGTTTCCTTTTGAGAGTAGTGAAAGTACCTGCTAGGAAAGAATTAGGTTTTGAAAATGCAAGGTAAGAACCTATGTACAGATCATGTAACAACCCTGCTCCTTTTCCCACTTCCCTGTAGACTTGTTGTTGTTTTGGGTAGAAATCAATACTTTATTTGTGTGCACAACTAAGCATAAAAAGCCTGAAAAGAACCCCAAACCACTACCCAAGCCTGATAAAGCTAAGGGGCTGGTGACCCTTGGTTGTTCAACCTTCATAGATGAAATCTTGAAGAAAGCAGAATCTCAACCTTCAGTAGGACCTAGAAAAGTTGCTTCAAGACAACCTACTAATTCCCTTTAGGCCACAAGATGACCATCTGTAGCCTTTGGTGAGGTGCATAGTCAAACTGAGGAGCAAGATTTTCAAGAAAATGAGAATTATAGCCCAAAATCATTGCAAGAAAGGAACCTTAGCAACTTCTGTGAAGGAAGAGTAGAAATAGGGGAAACTGAAGAACCAAGATCTCCTCTTGGAATAATTCAGCCATTAAGTAGCCTAGATAAGGGAAGTGTTGTAAGAATCATTCATAACAAAGTTGAATAACCTAAGAATCAAAATCCCCCCAGACATTAGGGACTCTCATCATCCTAGACAAAGGAAGTGTTGTCAAGGCCATTCCTGTTAAAGCCATCCCCCCTCCATCTAACCAACGTAGGAACACCCACATAGAAATTCTAGAAGATTATTGGCACATATTTGACCAAATGGCCCAGAACCAACCAAACACCCAAAATTCCACACTGTAATATCCCATTGTAGATACCACAACCAATGCACCAATGAAGGAAATTCCTCTCTAGCATATCCCTACATTTCGTGGCCTAACATCGGAAGATCCAGATGCATTTTTGTTTGAATTTGATGTGCTATGCAGAGGATATGACTATACCACTGATCCCTAGAAGTTGAAATTATTTCCTTCTACATTAAGAGCAGCTGCTTTACGATGGTTTATGGGGTTGGGTGGAGGTGTTATAAATAACTGGGAACAAATGAAAGATGCTTTCCTAAAGAAATATCAAGATTATTGTAGATCTATAGAATTAAAAGATGAAATATTTCAGATGGTAGCTAGACCTAATGAAACACTAGAATAATATGTTGAACATTTTCAATATAATCTTTAAAGATCTCCTTATGCATCATTACACTTACCTGATAATGTATTAAAGACAACATTAATTAAAGGAATGAAGGAACAATGGATTGAAACATTGAATATTATGGGAAAAGGAGACATTTATCAAGAGTATTATGCTAACATCATTGATTTATGTGTTAGGAGCTCACAAGGAAGCACAAGGCTAAAACTAGTAGAACATGACAGGTTTACAAGGGACAACAAGATCTCTGGAGAAGGAGTAACTCGCGCAGAAATTGGAAATTTATTAGAAGATTTCAAAACTGATATATTGGGAACTCTAACAACGTAGCTCGATATTATGCAAGCTAAGCAGAAACAAGAAAAGGGAGAGAAAATTCTGGCGATGTTCTGTCCTAGATGCAGAAAGAAACACAACCACAAAGAGTGCCCATTAGATGCAGTTCAAGCTTGCGCCATTTGTACAAAAAACCACTCTACAGAAAGTTGTCCCTCACTTCCTGGTTTGAAAGCAGAGTACAAAGAAGCAGAAGAAGAGCCAGAACTGGTGTACCTACTTAATCAGCGTCGTCAATGGCAGCCATGACAATCAAGTATGTTCCCCAATCCAACTTCTTCTTTTTATCCTCCACAATATCATGCTCAGCAATATAATACAATGAGGCAAAATCAACCTCCTTTCTCAAACTGGCCACAACAACCATTTCTTTCATCATCACCATGGCCGAATCAAATAAGCCAATCTAATTGGCCAAATTTTCCCTATGCCCCACCATATTGGCAAAACAATGAATATCTAGCACAATGGCTGCCTCCTACTTCACAGGGTCAAGCCTGGAAGACAAACTGGCAAAGACAGATGAATCAGCCAGTAGGAACCATTCCGCTCCCTCAACCTACACTTCCAACGTTGCAACAAAATCCCCAGTCTAACTTAAGACTGCAACTCCCAGCCCAACCCAACCCTAATCCAAATAATAGACTAGTTCAATCTATTCAAATGATTGAAACACCAGAGATAGAAACCGAACTAAGGGAATGCAATGACCTTCAATTAAGATCTAGGCGCATTATAGAAACTGAGGGAGACAAAAAGGTTCAAACTGAAAATCAGTTACCTCTAGAACAACCGTTACAAGATAAATATGTAGCTACAAAACAAGCTCATGATCAAATAACCACATTTTCTCCCCCATTCCCAGAACAATTAATTATACCACGACCTATAGAACATCCTGATTTTGACATTCTAGGAGAACTTAAAAACCTGTACATAAAAATCCCACTCCTCCAAGCTATTCAAGACATCCCAATATATGTAAAGACTATTAGAGAGCTATGTATAAAAAAATCGAGGAGAATAACAAATAAACCAACAATCGAAGTAGTTGGCACCTTATCTGACCTATTATCAGGAAGAGAAACACCCATCAAGTATGAAGACCCAGGAAATCCAATAGTAATAGTACAAATTAATAGACAAACCTTTTCAAATGCCTCGGTCGATTTAGGGGCTGCAATCAATATCTTAGCAACTACCACTTGTCGAAAACTGGGCATTACATCAGTAGAACCAACCTCCACTTTATTAGAACTGGTTGACTGATCAGTGGTTAGGCTGGAAGGTACACTACATGATGTCATGGTATTTTTTGATTCCTAGGAATATCCTACCAAATTGGTAATAATAAACCCTAAAAACCAACTTGATGGACACCCATTAATTTTAGGCAGACCTTGGCTTGCAACCACTAATGCTTACATTGGCTGGCGACAAGGCAGTATGACCATAACTAGAGGGTCTAATATAAAAAATCTAGCCTTATATCCTCCATCCCAGCCAAGTGTAATGATAATAAAAACTAACAAACATAATGTATCATACCTTACCAAAAATATTAGATCCCCCTTAACTATAGAAGATGCCCTTGATTTCAAAGATCAAACAGAAGATGATATTACTAACAATTTTATTAACCAACCTAAATCTGGATCTCATATACAATGTCACATGATAGAGGCAACACTTGATAATGAATTGGAAGAAGATCCTTTGAAAGAAACTCATGACCAGATGATACCTACTACCTCTGTTTCAAATAACAAAACTATAGAGATTAAGCTAGGAAAAACTTTAAACATTAATAGTAACCTGACTCTTGAACAAGAACATAAATTGATCAAGCTACTGAAAAAATATAAGGAAGCATTTGCATGGGATTATCCAGATATGAAGGGAATCAATCCCCAGTTATGTGCACACCACATTTATATAGAAAATGAGGCAAGACCTATTCGCCAACCCCAAAGAAGACTTAACCCTCATCTAAAAGACATTGTGAATATTGAACTACAAAAACTTTTAGATGCAAATTTTATTTATCCCATCTCCGATAGCAAATGGGTCTCTCCACTTGTAGTGGTGCTAAAAAAGAATGGAAAGTGGAGGATTTGTGTAGATTACAAAGAAATAAATAAAGTAACCCAAAAAGACCACTTTCCTCTTCCATTTATTGACCAGGTATTAGATACATTAGCAGGAAAGAAATTATTTTCTTTCCTGGACGGCTTCAGTGGATACAATAAAATTCAGATTGCCCCTAAAGACCAATACAAAACTACTTTTACCTATCCTTGGGGAACGTTTTCTTACAGATTCTTACCTTTTGGTCTATCCAATGCCCCTGCCACATTTCAAAGGGCTATCCTTAGTATCTTTTTAGATTTAATAAATCAAGGGCTCGAAGTATATATGGATGATTTCACACCATACAGAGATGATTTCGACCTAGCACTAGATACACTGGAAAAGGTGTTCCAACAATGTATAGCTACCAGACTCTGCTTAAGCCATGAAAAAAGCTATATGGTGATGATTGAAGGCCTCATCCTAGGTCACTACATTTTAGCAGCTAGGATACAGGTAGTTCCGGCCAAAATTCAAATAAGCTTGTTAATACCCACTCCCACCACGCAGACAGAGGTACGCAATTTCCTTGGATTTTCTGGTTATTATAGAAGATTTATAGAGCATTTTTCTCACATTGTTGCACCTCTATACGCACTAATAGGGAATGTTGATTTTGTATGGATAGATAAATGTGACTGTGCTTTTGAGGATTTGAAAAAACTTACGTCAACAACACTAGTACTCAGAGGTCCAAATTGGGACCTGCCATTTCAAATTTCATCAAATGCCTTAGACAAAACTATTGGAGCAGTCCTTGGGTAGGAAGAAGACAAAAAACCATATGTGATTTATTATATTATCAAGAACTTGTCCCCTACTGAGTTGAAACACACTGTTACTGAAAAAGAAGCTGTAATACATGCTGTAAATAAATTTAGGTATTACATCACTGGATATCCTGTTGTTTTATACACGGATCACTCTACCATAAAACATTTAGTGAATAAACCAATCACAAATGGTAGAGTAACAAGATGGTTGATTTTATTGCAAGAATTCGATATCACAATAAACAACCGACCTGGAAAATAAAACCATGTAGCTGACGTTTTCTCACGAATGTCGAAACCAATGGACGTAGCAGTAGTCGAGGATCAGTTTCCAGATGAACATTAGTTCACTGTTATCGTCAAAACACCCTAGTATGCTGATGTTGAAAATTATCTAGCAGTAGGCAAATTACCAAAACATCTAACTCCCAATGAATGAAAGCAGATTGTTTAGCGTAGTACCCGATTTTCTTGGATTGGGGGCTACCTATTTCATACAGGGGCAGATATGCACATCAGGAGATGCGTCTGTGAAGATAAAATTTTTGATATTCTGAAAGCCTATCACGATGGACCATGTGGTGGACATTTTGCAGATCGAAGAATTGGCCACAAAGTTCTACAAACAGGATATTATTCGCCCACAATCTTCAAACATGCAAAGAAATTTGTTCAAGCCTGTGACAATTATCAAATAATAAGAAGCCCTAGACAGTCCGACGAGATGCCTCTGAACCCATAGCTAGTTATTGAACCATTCAAACGATAGGAGCTCAATTTTGTGGGACCAATTAATCCATCATCGAATCAGAAAACATAGATTTTGGTAGCGACAGAATATGTCACCAAATGGGTTGAAGCAGAGGCATTGCTAAGAGCTACAGAGGATTCCATCATTCAGTTCCTGTTCCACATATTCGTGTGATATGGCCTCCCAAGAGACATAATCACGGATGGAGGACCACAGTTTGCTAATAATTGAATTGCTGCCACATTGGAAAACTATCATACTCAGCAAAAAATTACATCTCCATATCACCCACAGCAAAATGGCCAAGTAGAGAGTACGAGCAAAGTGATAGAAGCAATACTAACAAAAACCATTGCGTCACACAGACGCGATTGGGCTACAAGATTACCTGAAGCCTTGTGGGCATACAAAACAACATGGAGAAGCATTATTGGTTATTCACCATATCAACTAGTATTTGGAAAGGAACCCATCTTTCCAATCAAATTCGAAATACAGACCCTGAGAACAGCACAAGAATTCGATTTAGACTTGAACGAGGCCCAGATTAACAGACTATAGCAGATTAACGAGCTGGATGAAATTAGGCTCTCTACTCTCCAACATACCGCATTTATCCAATAGAAGAGAACCAAATGGCATGACGCCCTCATCAAAAAGAAAGTCTTTTGCGAAGGAGATTGGGCGCTCCTATACGATTCTAAGTTCCAGGATTTTTTGGGGAAACTCCAGAATTGGTGGCTTGAAACATACGAGATACAAAAAGTACATGATAATGGTACCATTACCTTAACCACCATGATGGATCAAGACACACCTTTAAGGCAAACGGCTACCAAGTTCAATTATACCACAAACCACTCACTCAGGAATCCTTCTACCAGCAACTCCGTGAAGACTCTGACATACAGATTTTAGTTGAGGAAGAGAAATCTTCCCCACCTTTGGTTCATTAAGTGGTTTGATCCCTTTTTCATTTTGTACATAATTTTTTATTTTCTGTAAATTCCTTTCTGTACATATTTTTGCATTTCTGCAAGGAACAACGTTTTCACTACATTGTTGCTCTTTTTTCAAGGAACAACATTTTCATCACTTTTTCTGTTCCTTTTTGAAGGAACAACACTTATGCATTTTTCTGTTCTTTTCCGAAGGAACAACATTTCCACCATGTTTCTATTCCTTTCCGAAGGAACAACACTTTCATCTTTTTGTTGTTCCTTTCTGAAGGAACAACACTTTCATGTTTTGTTGTTCCTTTCTGAAGGAACAACACTTTTTCATTTTGTTGTTCCTTTCGGAAGGAACAACACTTCTGCATTTTTTTTTTTCCTTTCCGAAGGAATAGCACTTTTGCATTTTTTCTATTCCTTTTCGAAGGAACAACACTTTCATTTATGTTGTTCCTTTCTGAAGGAACAACACTTTCATTTTTCTGTTGTTCCTTTCCGAAGGAACAAAGCTTTTGTTTTATGTTGTTCCTTTATGAAGGAACAACACCTTCATTTTTATGTTGTTCCTTTCTGAAGGAACATCACTTTCATTTTCTGTTGTTCCTTTCCGAAGGAACAAAGCTTTTGTTTTCTATTGTTCCTTTCTGAAGGAACAACACCTTCATTTTTATGTTGTTCCTTTCCGAAGGAACAACACTTTCATTTTCTGTTGTTCTTTTGTGAAGGAACAACACCTTCATTTTTATGTTGTTCCTTTCCGAAGGAACAACACTTTCATTTTTTGTTGTTCCCTTCCGAAGGAATATAAATTTCATTTTCTGTTGTTCCTTTCCGAAGGAACAACAATTTCATTTTCTATTGTTCTTTTCCAAAGGAACAACATAAGGAACAACACTTTCATTTTATGTTGTTCGTTTGGAAAGGAACATCACTTTGATTTTCTGTTGTTCCTTTCCAAAGGAACAACACTTTCATTTTCCATTGTTCCTTTCGGAAGGAACAACACTTCAACATTTTTGCTTTTTTTTTTTGTGTTTGTGCCTGTTTTCTTTGTTGTTCCAATTAAGGGACAGCTGTTGTTCCTCTCAATGAATAACAGTTTCAAGTTTTTTTGCTATTTTGTGTGCAATCCTTGTTCTATCCTTTTAGAGTGCATTTTCTCCTTTGTGTGTTTTATCATTTAAATCATTTTTGAAAGTCATGGTCATCTAAAGCACAACTATACATCTATGCAATGAATACAAAAACGAGAGGATACCAAAATTAGTGAATTACATAAAAACTCACTATCTTTAGAAGAAAGTGCATTGAATTGATGAAATAAAAGAGGGAAGGACACAACTATTGATCACTTTGCTGTCATTATTTTACTAATACTGATATGATTGATTATTTTTATCATGATGGTTCTTTCTAAATCCCCATAATTCTCTTTGATCATTATTATTGAATAAGAATAAGGGCATATTTTTTCTATTGAGATGTTAAGACTTCTTCCACCATCCCTACTCCTAAGGAGTGTTGAACCACCCTCTGTATATAAATAGGGAAAGTGCTATATAAAAGAAAAAAGAAGAAAAAGAAAAATGTTTATATGATTGCTAACATGATTTATCAGATGAAGGATAGGGGGTGTGGGTAGGACCAGAGAGAGACATAGAGACACCTAGCAAAAGCTACCAATACTTGCAGACCGGACAACTGCTACCATTATACTTATACTTATATTGATACCGAGAACAAAGGGCAGGTACATACCAGGAATAAGGGAAGGGCACATACACTTATACTTACCAGAACAAGGGCAAGGCAGGCGGCAGAGCCCTCGGATAGCTATCGCCCCGAACTCCAAGAGCCTCAGGAAGGAGGGACCAGTGAAAGATCTACTAGACCGAGCAATGCGAGGTGCCTGTGATCCACTGCCCCTATCCACTCCATCAGTGGAATATACCCCTAGCAATGCATCCTTAGGGGGATCAGACACCACAGACAGACCCCTATCCACTCCTCTCATCAAGAGCCAACCTACCATGATCATAAGGAAGAAAGTGAAGTGGCATTCCCACTATGGCCACCACACTAGGGACACGATCCAAGAGGCACATCAGAAAAATAAAAAGTCCTTGGAACAGGAGGTCTCATCACAAGTCAACCTGCCCACCTTTCACTCCTTCCTGGTGAATGGAATTGTGATTCATCTGGTTACCAAGCCAGCATAATGGCCTCCACTCTGACATTACACAACACTTTCCTATGCATATACAAAGGATTATGGTTCCAAGGGTGAAATAAACAACTCTGTCAAGGTTATGGACACCTGTGGGCAATAGAGCTCTGTTGATGGTATTGAAGTTAGATTTCTTATACACCAATAGCAATTATATAACTCTTCTTCTTATATCTTTATAAATTGTTCAAATGAGATTATGTATATAGCCCTTCCGAACCTTTGAAACATGAAAATAAATTACAAATCAATTATGATAGAAAAAGTTGATAATGACCGCATTGGACCTTTTGTGCACGTCAGTTGTCCTATCCTCCAAATTCTTGCATCATATCACAACACTTCCTTATTTATTTAGCAATTCTATTTTATGCCTCGATTTCAGTAATCCCCTTGTCGCTATAAACATGGCATCTCTGTATGCGATGTTCCTTAATGACTCTATAATATGGCAGTTTAGCACACTTCTCCCTCATTTTACGGCCGAGGTCGACCTATCATAATGCGAGGGGGACACGGGTAATCCCAATAATTCACTGACATATGTGTCAGCTCATCAATTGGAAGAATTAATGACTTTAGAATAGAAATGCTTAGCGGTATTTTGTTTTCCAATGTGCATGGCTTGTTACTTTGAAGTTAATTTCGTGAATCACTCTACAAAATTAGCAGTAAGTTTGAAATTTGAACAGCTTGTTGTTTCGACATCTTCTCTATGCTTTTCTAACAGCCAGCTAAAATTTGAATAGCCTGTTGTTCCATTATTGTCTCTGAGTTTTTATAGTGTGCTAACCATGGGAGGAAGATCAATTTGTAGGGAGCCACAGGGATTGATATTTTCTGATGTCGCACGAGAGATCCTAGCAAAAGCAGGATGGCTAGTTTACCTTAATTGCATACAACAATCCAACAAAACAATGGCAATTGAGCTTTTATAGAACTTGCATGAACATTATTCCATGGTGAGAGGAAGACAAACAACAGTCACTGATGACATAATTGCAGAAGTTTCAGGACTGTCGGCCACGGGATCGGTGTGGACTCTGAAAAAGGTGAGATTGCGAGACACCATGAAAATCTTCTCGGATGAAGGGTAGAACCTGACTGTAAAAGGGAAGGGAGTTTTACTAGAAAACTTGGGAGAGCCATGGGCAAAATTGGCAAAGATTATCCAGAACTACACCACTTGTGATGGCAGGAAAGACGTGGTAATACCACGACATCTTAAACTTTTAGCTGTGTTAAAACAAAAGTGCACTGTGAATTTGCTCGTGTTTTTAAATTATTTATTGCATGATGTCACCTGAAGCATGAAGAAGTCTCGCCACTTAGAATCGGTAGTAAGTCACCATGGCTTAATATGGCTGATAGTTAGTCATAGCCTTGCCCAACAACAGAGCAGTTGGGAGGAACTAACTTTTGCAATAGATGGAGGGTTGGCCTTGCGAGCCCCAAAACGGAAAAATGATACCGATTCAGCAAGTAGACCTCTGAAACAAAGGAAATATGTTAGACTGGCAAGAATTAGGGGAATGCTGAGGATCACCAGGAAGACAGTGGTCATCCTGTAGAGATACTCAATTCTAGAGATGAAGAACCCCCACAGCTAGAAGGTGGGGAGAACAAAAATGAATTGGAAGAGAATGAAAAATAATTGGAGGAAGAGACTGAACAATCCAGTCAGGAGGAAGAGGAAGTAGAGCAACGCAGTGGAAGTCCACTGCAAAACCCACTCTAAGAAGATGAGTTGGTGCAAATTCTAACCAATATGGGTGAATATGCCCAAGCTCATAGCCCACTTAACCCCCACACCGAAGAAGAACTACAGGAGCACTCTATTCATGGAAAAATTACATCTGAAGAACTGTGTGATGAAGATAAGGGAGACGAGGGTCACTCTGCTCATGATGAGAGTATATCCGAGAAAGAGAATGATGCAGAAGAAAAGGAACAAATTGTTCCTAGTAATAATACACCAGAGGAATTTCATGATGAAGGGGTAGAAGAGGAGTTTATCCAGTAAGCAGCAGGGCAAGCTAGGGTTTCTACACCTGCACAACCTTATGAGCATAGCACTGAAGAAGTATCCCGAGAAGAAAATAAGGAAATTGGCCAAGAAGAAGCCATGACACTTGAGGAACAAAGTCCAGGCCCGAGTAAACAAATGGTTGATCCTTCCACGGAAATAGAAGAAATTAGAAAATTGTGAAAGGAACAACAAAGATTGCTTAGCGTGATTAAGCAACTTCAGCAGCATATAAGGGTTTTGAAAATGAGGAAGAGGATAAAAGGGAAAACAACTGCTCAAACAAAACCTCTTAAGAAAAGATTAAGAGGACTCATGACCAGCTTGCCATTCAAAACCAAAAGGAACAACACCCGACTGTTGCCCATGTCAAAGTACAAACAGATGATATATCGGCCTGTGAGAAGGAAATTCAAACAGAGCTAAGGAAATTAAAACCATAAATATGAGAGGATGTAATAAGAAGATTCAAGTAAATCTCCCACTTACAACTACTATGTGGGATAGTGGCCCGAGGATAGTAACTCTACGAAAGGACTTGGTGCAAACTTAGCAAGCAGTAGAGAAACTTATAGAGCAGACTGTCTCTCAAGAAAAGTATGAGAAATTACAACAGCAGCTAAGGGACGTTAACTTATCCAAAAGCCAGACCTTCGAGGGATGGTGAAAGGAAGAAGAAAGAGTCAAAAAGGTAACCCATAGACTAGATATAGTCATCAAACAAATGGATACCCTATGCTCTTTGTACACTGACGTTCTAGCGTGCAGGGAACCTGCTAAGAATTATGCTTTATTTTTAATGGAAAGATATTTACAATTCAAAATTAAAACTATTAAAGCAGGAGTCCCTATAGAAATAAACACTATTGATGACTTCATAAATTGTTGTAGGCACTTGGGGAGAAAGTTTAGTTCCTATTGTGTGAATTCTATTTGCAAAATCTGGTATTAGATGGAGAAACAGATTAGAACCCTGGCCCTTTTGTGGGAGATGTCCAACTACAGGCATTTATTTCTTTTGGTGTTAATCAAATAAAGTGGCTTAAAGCCTATAATGTCTTTCAAAGACAGGAAAATGGATTAGACTTATGGGTGAGAGAACCTAGAGACCAGCAGCAATTATGGAATAAACATAGGAGCTTAATGAGGATTGTTAGAGCTCAAATCGGCCTTAGGCTGAAGGAAGGCAGGATTTCAAGATAACACCATACCACACTCAGCCTTGTAGCTAGCCCTACGAGTATAGGAGAGGGCTCTCTCCGGGTCAACTCAGTAAAAATACTCAATGGGGTCTAAGATGACTTAAAATGGATACTAATTTTAGGCTAGTAAATAAATATGAAAGAGGTAGTTTAATGAATGACTGAGTTTTCAGGGTTGTATGGGACAAGAACAGCATGAGCTGAGAGATTAAATCAATGACATAGAGTGTTTCATGAGGAAAGATAGGCAGGAAGTTTAGCAATCAAATTTGAAATAATATGGAGTGGAAAGACTGTTGAGAGGCTGAAAAGGGCATATATAATGAATCCTTTTCAGACAGAAGAAGACACACAGAACATGAATGATTTCCCAAGGTAGAGCAATAAACTGGATTCTACCTTACTTACTTAAAAGAATTCAACTAGCAATGATTATGAATGAACAGTAAAACATAACAAGATACATATGAAATAGAAAGAAGAAACATATGCTAAACTCATACCACATGAATCTCATGAATCCGAGTTGCACCATTTAATTAATCTCCTGGCCAAACTGTACAGTGAAGCGCTGAGTTTTCTTCCACACCTTTCCCAGAACTCAAACCCCTTACAAATGATTTTCAATACAATAAATAAACCTAGAGGTGGGAAAATAGATCGATGAAAATAGGGAGTTGTTTCAACTAAAATCATGAAGATAGAAAAGGAGTCAAGCATCTGTTTCTAAAGACATAACAACATTACAATTTAGTTTCACTGATGACCAATTAAAAGGCAAAAACTGTAGCGTGGATCCCATGAAATCGTGACTGAGGACAAAATAAGAAATTTGTTCCTATTTCTCTGCTGTGGTAGGTATTCTTCATTTTAATTTTGGCTTCCGATCTTTGAATTTTATCCTTTTACATTTTCCGTTTGAATGAAAGCTAACTTTTAATAAAAATAGTTTTGAATTTTGCCTTTAATGAAGGGAAATAGAATTCCGCCAATCCCAGCCCATAATAAAAATTGACACTCCTTGGACCTCTTGGGCCATGCCTTGAGATAGCTGTAGTTTTCCCCATCAACCCCTCTAGCATTTTTCTAATAGCTGAAATTATGCAAGATCAATCCGATACCAGGAAATTTAAGTTTTCATTTTGCGATTTGAGCATGAGGAATAGCCCAATTAAAGCTCGATAAATTTGCAATTGACATTCTGTTATCCCCTTATCTCATTGTCCACGCAAGAGAATTGATGTGCTTTATTTTCCTATATTTCCAAGTGACCTGTATTCGCCCAGCTGCCCATGATCTCCAGTATAGTGATTCATACCTGATTGCTCCTTGAACTTGTGGATTCCTCATATAACAACTAAAATTATTGGTGACATATACAATATCTGTTGCTTCGAGAGATAACGCTTCAACATTGGTTATGCATTTAACCATTCAACTGGAAAGTGCCCTTTGAACCATTCTTCTAACAACATCTTTCCTTGAGCTTGACTGCACTACAACATTTTTAATGCACCATGTCAACAACTCGTCTCCATAGAACTCCCCCTCATTAATAATAACCCTAGACCCATCATCACCAATGCTCTCCAGCTTTCCATGTATAATGAACAACATTCGATCGATGGGGTATTTCATCCACAAAATGATGTTGTCCTTAATATAAAACCTTTGACGCAATCTTTCAAATATTGCATCAACTACAGTATCTTCAACAACAGTGAACAACCGCACCTGTAACAAAAGAATTGGAATTCGTTGTTTAAAATTTGTAGTAGTGGCACAATCCTGCTTGAAGGCTATGTGCACCGCGCGCATACCCAGTGTGCTGCATTAGTTCTATGTGCTGCACCAGAGCAAATTAACACAGTTAGAATGGGCCCAATGCGCCGCATCTTGTGGATGCGCCGCGCCTGCTCCCAATGTGTTGTGCACTCTGTTTCAACATAATTTTGGCTCTCCAAACTCTTTTCCACTTTTCCACAATCCTCTTCATGATTTCTTTGGCTTCTTGCAGTCTTTTGCTATGCAAATGGCTTATTGAATCACAAAAATTTCTTTCATTCCATAGACTTTGATTTTGTTTTGGCAAACCCACTTTTATAATGTGGTAGGTTTTGGCACATTCACATATCTCTATTTTTCCGCTTGTTTCCACTTGACTTTTGATTGAAATGATGGCTCCTTTGTTGATTTTTTGTAGGGATGGTGGCATATTTTTGCAAGGCGATCAGGGCTGCGCTGGGAATTTTTCATGATTTTAAAAACTTTAAAATTACATATGTATTACAAACAATAAATTTGACGATTTCTTCCTCAAAATAGAGTTTTGAATAAGAAATATTCTTGAACATTATTGATGATAAAAAGTTAAAATGAAAACTTATTTTGATCCTCCCTCTGGCCTACTGGCTTTATTGGACACTTTGAGGACTAAATCAACTAAACCCGAGACCTAAAAGACCTAAAAACCTTCAATAACTATTTGTTGACCAAGAGATTAGAGCACGACTGTAAATGACTAAAAATTGATTTAATGAACTTCGATGAATAGACCTGAGCCAGTAGGTACAAAGCATGAGGGGTAATGACTAACAAGACCCTTCCGTCAGATTATGGCATGCCCCTAGTGGAATGTAGATGAATAAACAGAATGAGACACCTAAACATGAAATGCAATAAGAGAAATGATCTCGGACGGAGGGATGTAAAGACCGACTCTAACAAGAACTATGGGAGTAATCGAAGCATTGGGACCTATCCACACAACAGTCATACGACAAGGGCTAGAGTATTTCTTTACCATCAAAGACCTTGCGTAGCAGCAGCTAAGTTTTGATATCAGACTTCTAATCCAAACATTCAAAACCAAGAACCATTTAATTATGAGAAATTTAAGCTAGTTGCTGACTGCCTGAGTCTTTATGGTGACCTCATTTTGAGAGAAGGACTATCCTGGTTAGGCTGTAGATTTAGAAGTCCAATTATTTGGCACCATCCACCAGGATATCAAGCCTTATATGAAATGCCTGAAGGATAGACAAGACATTTCTTTGAATTCCTAGCTAGCAATCATGGTTGTAGACCACCTCATGAGATCCCTTCTCCAACCTATTCCCTCACTGCCTTGCATGTTAATTATAATTTTTTCATGAGGGCATGAAAAAGGGTAAGCAGGGGGATGTGTTGAGCCCTAGAAAAGGTATGTAACTACCACTCACTTTGTCATATTTTCCTTCAATCCATAACCCCTTTACATTATGAAATAAGTATATGGAAAAAGATTATGTTAGAATCTAGAAGAATTGTATGCAATGTAAAATCACTAATAATTACCCTTTTCCTATGCAGAGAAAGAAGAAAACAGAATATTATCATTATAAAGGAAAAGACAAGACAAGGTTAACTGTTGTCCCTTTGATAGGGAATTGTATCCAAACAAGGAAATCTAAACTGAAGCATATAATCTAGGAAAAGGAAGAGGAGGTACCAAACTGGCGTAAAAGAACAAGAAGATAACTGAGAACTAATAGTATGGTGAATCCCTCAGGATCCTTTGACCTTGAGGGATCGCTACCTTAACGATTCGCTATATCATTGATATCTCCGCTCGACTGCTATAAGAAGAGGTAGCATTGCTAGCCCAAGGGACAGAACTATTGTGGTTTTTATGAAATTTACTGTTGTAATTGAAGCTTTGATCATCGACTCTCTTTAAGAGCGATTATTGTAACTCTGTTTTGATGCGTAATATATAAACTTTGGTTGTTGTTCTATCTTTGATTCTGGAGTAATCTTAAGCGATGTGTCCCTGGAGGCTAAGGGCCCATCCCTGGTGGAACACTTGCTCCTGTACCATTATTTCCGATTCGTGTGTGGTTTGATTTCTTTTACCCGCTCTATTCAGTAATATGATGTTCCATCCTATTTTACATATCAGTTCTGTTATATTTCATATCTACTTGAATAAGTATTGTTATTGTCTACAACAGGAATGTTATGCTATTCATCCTAACTGTATATCGCATCATTGTTCCTTTAACAACTGGCATTATAATATAACATTGTTGTTCCTTACAGATTACTATTGTTGTTCAATTATAGAGTAACAGTGTTGTCTATTCATAAATCGGTATTACTGTATTTATCTATGGTTTACTCTGAAACATGATTGTTGTTCATTTGGGATTGTTGTTCCATCGTGATCACAATTACAATTCCTTTATACCTAAGATTCATACTGGTTATATTGGAGCTTAGATTGTTGTTCCTTTTAACATAAGAGTGTCGTGTGTAATATTTGATCTGGTTTACTTTACATTTACATTTGATTTAAGCCACTGTCCTATATTTCATTTCCATTAGTTTGCTGCCCTATTTCCGGTTGCTATTCAGATCATTTCTAAAGTAAATATTATTACTCAATTCCTGTAGGATACAGTTATTGCTTCATTCATTCCTATAGGTTAAGGTTTTGTTGTTCAATAGATTAGTTGTTGTTCCATTTCTTGCCAGTTGAATTATCATTGCTTCGGTGTGCAGAATGATCTGAAACTATAGTGAAGATTGACATATGTTGTCCAGTTCCCAGATTGCTTTTTAATTGTATCAGTATATGAAGGGAAGAGTTACCACTATTGTACCCTTGACTGATAAATTGCTAATGATTTTTAAGTGCATGATTTGAGTTTTAAGTTTTCTTCTAAAAGTAGATTTTATTCCAAGCATATGTTTACTCTTGTATTTTAAGCACTATACTACTAGCATTACTTTGACAAATGACCACCTCAAACTCAGTACACTCTTTGAAATAACAAATCGTTCCTGGATTGACAATTAATGTAGGGTAAATAGAGGTGAAAAAGACCTTTTTTACTACTCGACACTCCGGTAAGGTTTTCCTTTTGAAAATGCAACCAGAATTTGTTGCCCACTTGAAACTTGTGTGGCACCTGATGTTGATCATGTTGCTACTTGTACTTGGAATTTGATTTCTCCTAAATTTCGTGGACTTTCTGGTGGATATGTTAGATGTGATCAATGAAGTTGTTTTCCTTGTTGGCTTCAGACTGGACATGAGCCAAATCTTCCTGAGTAGTTACAAATGGTATGGCCACATCAATGGGACATAGTGGTTGGAATCCCAAGCCCACCTGAAAAGGGTTGTGGCCAATTGAGCAGTGGAGAGCCTAGTTATAGATGTGTTGGACATAAGAGGGTCTCTCATCCCATTTTCATGGATGCTTTGAGTTGTACATGTGTAGAATGTGTACGATCATCTTATTGATGACCTTTGTATGGCCATCAGTTTTTGTATGGAAAGTTATGGACTTAGTGAGCTTGGTGTCCATCATCAACAGAGACTGGACTAAAATGTACTGAGGAATTTTCGTGCTATTCAATGACCCCCCCTCCCCATTTATTGATGTAATAGTTAATATTCTATTAATAAATAGGGACCCTTGATAAAATCCTTCAAAATGAAATTTAACAGTAAGACACTTTCTTCTAAGAGTTTTAAGAATAAATCAAGATATTAAGTCAAAACCCTTTGAAAATTAGCAATTATTTCCTTTTTGCATACCATTGACCAAGTGTGTGAAAAGCCTTGTTAACAACCAAAATCCACGAATTGCAATCAAAAGGATCACCACGCTTAACGTAGATATCATTGGGATTTTCATTGAAAGATAAGACCTATGGAATTTCCTATTTAATAAAGCCTATATCGCACATCGACACTCACAAAGGATTCAAAACCACAAAGCATGTTGAAATGTGTGAAATGCGATATAGCGATAGGACAAGTCAACCTTACTGCATCACATCAAGATACTTAAAAAGGTCTAAATCTTACGAACTGTGCGATCTTGTGAAATGAAATAGAATCTAGGACCTGATAGAAGCCAATGTCATAAATGGTACTTAAGTCCACGACATAGTGAAAAGTGCTTTATAAGGTAATTACTCTTTCAAACAAGCTATGCTCTAAGTGAAAAAGAATATACTGCTTATCCTGCATCTCACATCCCGCAGAATCCTAAAGAAATTTGAGAAAGCGCACAATCAAATATGTGAATGTGGTTTGCGATATTGCATCACAATCACAAAATCAACATTCTCACAAGTTAAGTCTGCCACCTTAAAATTTTTCCTTACCATTTTGTGATGCAGTACATTAATGAGAAATAAAGGAAGTGATAAGGGACCATTAGTTGCTATTTAATATAGCTTAATGGCATATATGTTAAAAAGTATCTCAATGTGATATGATACCTTTTCATCTATGTTTGATTAAAACTCCTTTCTTGTTAGCTTTTTAGGTTATCTGTATCATTCATTCTCATTCTCATTATTACTTGTGTTTATCGATAACTTCCACTTTGCTCCATTTTAGGAAAAAACCACTGGGAGAATTGTTAGAAACAATGGGAAAGAAGGGAAAGGCAGTTGTGCCTGAGAAATCAGAAATGATCCCTCCTTTCTCTGATACTGTGTGTAGCAGAGACGGAGGAACTACGACATGGGAGGCCATGTACAACTTGTTAGAAGAGGAGCACTGGAGTCCACTGGAAACAAAGGACATGGCAGATGTCGACGAGTCATCTAATGCCTCCTATTTCAATACTACATGCGCTTTCCTGCCCCACATAGCTTCATGACCAAAAATAATCCCATATACAGACATGGTCAAATGGGTAACTGATGAGGAAGACATTGCAGACCGAACATTCGAGAACCATAGGCAAGAGGTCATGGGGTATTTTTCAGCAGACAGCCTATGACTAATGTAGCAAATACCAGAGTGACAGAAGCTCTACAAAAAATAGTTCCTTCAGAAATTTTCCAAGGAAAATGAAGACTCGACAAATGTCACACAAACCTGGACAACAAGCGAAGGCAAGATCAAATGCAATAAAACAGGTATATACTCTACGACATCCATTTCTCCCCCTCATAGTTTTACAACAGCAATGATATATATATTGTTCGGTAAACCTGATACCACCAAGTTTTCCCCGGAATGGCTCCCATCAATAGATGTAGCAGTGAATGCAACAATAATGAACTGGGCTCAAATTCTATTAGACAATTTGGCTAAGGCTATTATAGAATATAGAAGGAAAAGAAATTCTTATCTAAGAGTGTTTCCCTCCTTTTTCATGAGTGCTTTTGTAATGGATGCAATTTGTTTTAGTTCTAACTTTCCCAATATGGGATGGAAGTGGACTGTACAAGACTTTCTTCCCATTCATATGTACCATAAGATTCTGTGGGAATCTCAATTTCACCCACATTTTATAAAATTTGTCAAGGAGTCATGTTACCCATCCATAAAGAAGTGTACAACCAAACCACCCCTAGGTTTTCGAAAGAGGTCGAGGTAGATATCTTACCAAGAGCCAGATGGTTTGGGGAAGAAACCTTTACCTACATCAAACTATTTGGGAGAATCTCTTCATAGTATGTTCTCCCATATTACGTCCTTGACAAATTAATGGCCAAAGAAATACCCTACCAAACAATAGGAGAAGGTGCATTAAGCAAAGGATTGAAAGAGCAGAAGAAGGCCATTTGGCCTACATTCCCATTATCATGTGGTGCATTTTCTCTACATGATTTTGGACGTGCATGCAAAGAAGCAGAGATTATTAAATCTCTAAAATTATCTATACTTTTGGGAAGCTAGTATGATGCAAATGGCACTGTTAAGAAATTTTAATACTATGGTAAAAGAAAATCCATTCACCCACGAAGTGGATGCCTTTGATGACCTATTCCCATAGGCAAAAAAATATTCAAAAGTGTTGCATTCAGAATCGATACTTTTAACCCCAAATGATCTTATATCCTTCCATGTATATAGAGAAATAAAATTATTGAAGGTCCCATTGTACCTATTGTAGATAGAACCAATAAGGGAGCCAACTCCCAGTGTAAGTGTGGAGGATAGCACCAAAGAAAATTCTGAAGAAGAAACCCAAGGGAGATATACGCATGAGTCATAGCACTCATAGAAGCAGTCTCAAAATGGAGGAGGAAACACAAATAAAGATTCTGAGAAGGACACAGCTGGAACTACAGAAGAGATGACCGAGAAAACCTCAGCAAAGAAATAAGAAGAATTTTCCTCTACATCAACTCAGTGAGGTAAAAGCCCAACTATTGACATAGAATAGGAATGGGAATAGTTCAACAAAAATCTTCACATAGATTCAAACCTTGAGAAGATATCTAAGATGCAGACTCCTAAGAAAACCCAACACAAGTCAAATCTGGAAATGACAGAGGAAGGAGCTAAGCACACTTAGGACGTTGAAATCATTGCTGCTACTCCTACTTCAGAAATTGTTTTGAGACTTGAAGAAATACCTCCACTAGATGTATTTTATAGTCTTACCCACAAAGCTATGGTCAAGAGACAAAGGAAGGAAAGAAAGTTGGATTTTGTAGCTGTTACAACTTTCGAAAATGAACCAATGGACATTGTTTGGAAGGACTCACCCATGGACCCATATAAAAATATCACAAAATTATCACAATTCGCAAGAGCCTATGCCACAACAACTATTGACAAAGTGACAGAGGTCCAAATGATACTTAAGGAAAATAAACAAATAATTTTTTTGTTAGAACAATAATTAGCTTAGGGAAAATCCAATCAACAAGAAAAATTACAAGTAGCCGAGCTCCAACAGGGATTTGAACAAATGAGAATACAACATCAAGCTAGCTTAGCAGAAAGAGATGCACAAATACAAGCTATGAAAAATAAGTTTAAGGATAATCTGCAAATCGATGAGTTTATAAAGGAAGCGCTCAGTCTTGATTCCCAACTAACACAACAGAAGGAAGTACTTTGCCAGAAGATCGCATAGATAAGTCCTTATTGCAAAACCAATAATAAGCTAACAAACCAAGTCATTGAAATGAGACTTCAGTATGACGAAATCCATAAAAGGATTCCTGACTTTATCACATGGCAAGAATAAGAGGATGAGAGAAAGGATGACCTACCAAAGCTAGAAGAATCTCATAAAGACATCTTGTTCACAAATTGGGATTCTCAGTTGAAACAAGCAGAAATGGAAACAACAATAGCAGTGACGACAACAAACAGCATAACAGAATCCGTCAACGAAAATCTTCATGGTGCCAATATGGTTATGGAATGTATACCAGGATTTCTTCCGAATGTCAAATAGTTAGATCAGTAGTGGAGACAGGCAGCACAAGAAAAGGAGGAGGCAATTAGACAGGTAAGCAAGCTCAATTGGGAAGCATACTGGCAGTTTTTAGTGAAACTACATAGCCAGTGGATGACCTTAAGGTGCTTAACAACCTCAACACAAAATATGGTGCCAACACTAACAGATGTTATATTTGTGGGGCAATTAAAATATGCAATTGGCTAACCAACTCCAATCAAGCCAATGACTGATATTTGTGATCTTAGAGATCACGTCCGAAGGAGTTAGTCAATTAATTTATTTTCTTTTAGTTTTATTTTTGCATATTCTGAGGAAGGTCATTTAAACCTCCTCAACTATTTTTGTAATAATCTACTTCAAGTCCTATAGTTTAGTATTTAAACCCCTCTTATGCATTTAGATAGGGGTCCATAAATTTTATCAGAAGCATTCTTCAAAACATTGCACTTTTGTACTTTTGAGGAGGTTCTGATGGAATGAATGGAACATTATCTATTTTGTTTTAAATGTCTAGCATGCTCTACTAACATCCAATTTTGTACTCTTAGAATGTGCTAGATTGATTGAAATTGGGTCAATATTGACGAAGCACATGAGCAGGACTTGTCATATATGGTAATTTTATCTTATCATCTTGTTTAATTTATGTATCAGGCAATACTTCTTCTTTAAATTGTTTTATGTGTGAAAGTTTGAATTACCATTTAGCATTATTGCACTTTTGTATGATGTTAGTTTTGACTCTATTCTAAATACATGAATGATTTTATATGCGATATATCTTTCTCAACCATTTTGTCTAACTCTTTACCCAAAACGATTATTGTTAAATGATTTAACTTCTTATTGCAGTTGAATGAAATTTATTACCAATTGTTGTAGGACATCATTGTAGATCACATATTTTATTTAATTCTTGGGTATATTTATAGCTAAATAGTGTCAAACTAGGATATATGTATGGGTTTAATAGTTAGAACAGATTAAACTTAGCTTAATCATTTACTTATTACATCATATGTCACCCCACCAACACTATCAAAATATTTTCTGGGAAATTGGTCCCATTATCCCAGTTAAAGCCACAACACCAAATGGAAAAGGAGTTGCTAACCAAGGTCTGGACCAGACGGTTTTCCCCCATGTTATTGCAACGATTTTCGAGGCTTCAAAATTTTTGTGCTAGAAGGAGGGTCTGAATATGAATGAAAATTAAATTTAAATCAATAGGTCATTCTAAGAGTAAAATTCCTCACCATTTCCTCCAACTTCTCGATCACATTCTAAATCCTTAAGTGAGAAGTTCAAAAGAAACCCTTAGAATCCACTATTGTGATCTCAAAGAAGTCAAATCAATCCTCTTCTATAGAAACCTCTGAAGTTCAATCTTTGATGCATAAGCTAGAGGAGATTTCAATATCTCAAGAAGAATCTAAGTTATCCCAAGGTATTGTTTGTTCTTAGTTTCCTTCCTATGAAAGGTCAACTAGATCACAGAGTGAAAAAAATGGGATACCCCCATTTTAATTCCCTCTACCAAACTGAAGGAGAGAAAAGAAGACATAATCTAAATCCCATAGTGAGGTTCTTTCATCATCACCTGAAACACCCTCATTCATTCCATCCACTTCATCACAAAATCAACCATTCGCCTCACAACTCTAGATCGTGGTTTACACTGGTACTAGAGCATAAGCCTCCTCTACCCAATCACCTTCAACTACTAGAACATCTTCCTCTACACAGATACCTACGATGGCTTAAAGACCATGGAAAAATTCAGGAATTTTTTGGATGGTGGGACCCTTACATCCATTGCGCACCCATCTAGAATAGTGGTTAATATTGGACACCTAATCCTCTATGGGTTAGTGTGGAAGCGAAATAGACTAAGTCCCAGAGACCTTGGGATGTGGAACCCAACGGTCACACCATGTACTATAAATTTATATCATTTGTTAATAAAAAATGCACTCTCATGTTTTATCATTCATACTCCTTCTGCCATGACAGTGCGTGTTTAACAGTTACCAAAGTTCAATCTTGATGATGGTCTACCAACTAAAGAATACATAAACAACTTTATGTTGTCTATAAATATCAATGAAGTAATAGAAGAAGATGCTATTGTAAGATTATTCCCTTATAACTTACAAGGATCAACAGGATCATGGTATTTTTTCATTACCATATGGTTCCATTAATAGTTGGGATGCCTCTCAAGAGTAGTTCCTAACCAAATTTGGAGATGACTGATCAACAACTACTCTTCTCAATGATCTCTCCAACTTGAAAGTTGAACCTAGAGAACCCATTAAGGACTACAATTCACATTTTAATAAGTTATTAAATAAAATCCCAATGGAATCTAAGCCCAGTGATGAAGTACAAAATGAATGGTACATTTCTGCTCTTCCCTCAAACATAGTTTTTTTTGTCGATGAAGCTACCAAACCAACTTTGGAAAAAAGCATAAAAGAAGCCATAGCTGTATAAAAACAAATTTTAGCCTTAGATAATATGAATGAATTATAAGAACGAAAATCCAAGAAAATAACTTTTAGGGATGAATCCAAGAAAAAAGAACTTAAAAATCCTTTTGATATTGAAGGTCTACAAAAAGTCCTTAAAACCGTGTCCAATGAAATGGTTGATATCAAGAAATAGGTAGCAAATACTTCCTCAAGGAAACCTTCAAGACCATAAAAAAGAAACCCTACCTCTGATCCTAAGCCTCCAAGTACCATATCAAACGTAGAGTCAAAGGTGGAGGAAGAAGAAGTCTCAATGGCTAAAGAACAAACAGATGATTAAGAAGTAGTTGAGTTACAAGGAATGTGGGATTTTATCCTTCCCAATGAAGAAGAACAAGAAGCATTACCTTTTCCAACCAGAAGTAGAATCCCTATTGATTTTCCATAAACAAATCCAACGCAAAAGGAATCAACTCTTTCTCCCAAAGACAAAGCAATAGGTAAGAAGTCTTTGCCTAAATCCACTCAAACTACTCCTCCTCAAACAAATTCTTCACCTTCAGCTAAAACCCTGCTACTCTCTGATGAAATGGAATACAACATCATTTAAGATATGAAAAAGATTAGGGTGAACATCACATTCCATGAGAATAGCAAGTTAAAAAATCAATAGAAGCTATTGCTCAAAGAACTAAAAGCAGTCCCTACTTCTCCTCTTCCCACTGCTATAATCTTGCAAGCTTCTTAAGAAATGGGAAGGCCTCCTACTACCTCATTAGAAAAAATCAGTCCTAATGATATTGCTCTAATAGCAGGAAGATCAAAATCCTATACTCCTCCATTTCTTTTGACTTTTGAAGTTTTCATCAAAAATTTACACAATCTTTTAGTTGATTTTGGAGCCTCATCCATGTCCTACCAAGAATACTTTGTGCGAAATTGAATGTGGAGCCCCATAAATCTATTGTTCGTATTGTGCAATTAAACCGATCCCAAGTAGAAGTTATAGGATAACTGAATCAATTCACTATTAGACTCATAAAACCTAAAAGTGTGTCAAGTCATTGACATCCTTGTGGTTGATATCCCCAAATTGTATGGCCTAATCCTTAGTAGAGATTGTTCAGAAAGGCTCCATGGCTATTTTGCAATCGATTGGTCCCACATGTGGCTTCCCTATAATGGTAAGCCGAATCAAATAAGGGTTGGCCAAGAGAAACATCAAAAGTATATCGTCACAAAATTAGAGGGGGAAAACGAACCAATGACATACAACAACAATATCATTGGAAATTACTCAATCAAATCATTTCTAGGAAATTTTAATGCAAATACTTCACCCTTCTTCGAAAATTCTGTTATATCGCAAGTTGAAAATTATTCACAAATAGATGCTTCTAAGTGTATAAATTTTGTAGATAAGTCTGTAGTTGTTTGGTCAATTTAGAGTGTCCTAAATTGTTGTATTAATTGTCAATCTAGGAGTTGTAAATTGTTGAAGTGCAGCGCACTATATGTGCAAGATAACCTATTTATTATTTGTTTTTGTCGTTTTTGATTTTTTGTTTTGTTTTGGGTTTATTTCTGTTAATTCCCTAATGTGAGATGGAAATTCTAAAAGACAAGTATGATATAAATGTTCAAGGCAATGATGTCTTTTAAAATGATTTTCAAAACTTCAAACTTAAAAAAGAAAAAAGGTTTTAAAACATGCAATGATGAAACTAATTCCTGAAAGAGAGTGAAAATGTGCCACTATTCTAATTAAACAACAGTGAGCTAGTGACCATGAAACCCATTATCCTTGCTGCCATGAAAATATAAGAAAAAAACTGAACTCAAAGAAATCCAAGAATTGCAAGCAAAGTAAACTAAAATCACATTACATCAACTCATATTCTGACCCCTCACCATTCGACTCGCTCTGGCTTTAGGAGGTAATCATAAACAACTTGAGCAATCCGATATCTAACTTGCAGAAAATAAAACTAATATCAAACTACACACTCATACTTCAATCCCTCACCATTTGACTCGCTTTGGTTTAGGAGGTAACTGAGAATGACATGAGAAATTCAATAAATAACTTGCAGAAAAATAAACTAATATCAAACTACGCATTCATACTTCAATCCCTCACCATTCGACTCGCTCTAGCTTTAGGAGGTAACTCAAAATGATATGAGTAGTTTAATATCTATCTTGCAGAAGAGTAAATGAGAAAAACTGAAATAAATAACACAGTGCTGGAACTAAAAACTAAAGGAAATGAATAAGTAGAAGGACAATAATAATTCCATGTCATTAGTCATTAGAAAACTATGTACAAATCCCTGGGCTGCCTATTGTAATCTGAAACAAAAGCACTGATTAGTTAACAAAATATAAAATGTGAAAAGCTATGGACAACTATCAAACGTTAATACCATAAGAAATGTGATATATATACAATTGAATGATTATGGCATAAGGAACATAAAGAAATAAAGCATGAAACTCTACAGTAATAAACAAGTCCTCGGCCTGTGCAGGCGCCCTCTGCACAATCCTCGGACTATCAACGATCAGCCATGAATTGAGCTCAAAAATAGAGTCTTCTCATGTATTAAAATGCAGTCATAACACAGAGATAAAGTTACGGCACAGTGGGTTAGTTTACAGTCAGAATTACATTAGCAAAAATCTAACTAATATGTGTATGAGAATGCATTATTTATATAGAGGATGACATAACTATTTTCCTACATTCTGCGCTAATAAAAGACATGTAAACAACCACGTCTCGAGATTTAGCATTATGGCTTCCATGAAGATTCAATCTTTGGAGGGTGGTTGTTGGATCTGGTTCATGGAGCAGTCCACAGGTGTTAAATTGTCCCCCGAGATCTAGGAACAACCACGCAAAGCTTCACATGGTGAAAAACAGAGTTTTATCACCGTAGGACTCTTAAGTTGACCACTGCTTTGCCCACCATTGACTATGGCCTCTTCTAATGAATTCAATTGAGCCAATAGGACTCGGTCCATGTCCACGTCGTTTGCAACTTGCCCATGTGGCTCGATTCACCTGAAGACACCTGCAATATAGACTTTGACAAAACAGCTGCAGAAAGTTGGGCTGGCTGTAGAAAGCGACAAGATTCCGCAGCTTATAAACAAAAATCTAGTTCAAATAGCAACACAAACACATAGTCAAGAAACCACTTTAAATGCCCTTTTTTAACTAATATGAAATGATACTGTTGACTTAAGAGGTTCAAATGAATGGGAAGAAGCTAGAAAAAGGTGTAGGAAAGATGCAGTTTTGGGACTCAACATATCCCCACTGTGAAGGTGTTGCATGTCCTCATGCAACCAAAATTTGGACTATCTCCCATTCAAATCATATGTTCTGAAGCTTCTGCCAGTACATCCAGCACTCTTCCTCTTTTTCTTGGTGCTGCTAACATCCTGGGCTTCTTCATCAAGCATCTGAATTTAAGATTAATTAGTGCTCTACTTATCTTCTTGCATTTCTTCTTCAATTTTCTATTCTTTTTGTGCCATAGTCGCAGGTGTAGAATAGTGTTGTCATGGATGATCTTGTCTAGTCTGCTTTTCTCTTTGAGTGCTTCATTTTCATTTTTAATATGTCAATTTAAAACCTCCAACTCAAAGATTTCTTGTTTCAACGATTGGACTAGGGCTTCTTGTGCTATGTGAGGCTGAGTGGATGAAGTGTTGGGGCCCGTGGTTGTTCTTTCTAAGGATTCTATGTAATCATACACCTATTGCTGCCTTGGATCTATTTCGGGTGTCGTTTTCCTGGGGCTGTCCCCAAAATGCTGTGGAGGAGAATTGACTTCAAATTCTAGCTGAAAAGGACTCATGTCATCATCTTGAGGACTAGTTTCAACATTTGGCTGAGAATGAGGTGGACTACTGCTAGCTGGAGTTTGTTCAGGTGTTCCTTCTCCCAAATCAACAAAATGGGGTCCTTTTGTTTGTGCTTTTCTCCATTTTCCCTTAAGCCTGCTACTTCTTCTTACATATTGCGGACTACTGTCTTTTTCCTTTTGTTTTCCTTTCCCTTTCTTTTTGGCCATAATTGACTGTTCCTGAAGGTGAACTAATCTCTCAGACAATACTTGATGGTCTTCTTCTAAGGAAGGGGTTTGATGCACAGCCTCAATGCTTCTTTTCTCCTTTGATTTTGTTGGATTTTTACCCTCAGTCTCTTCCTTCCTCATTTTAGACAGTCTTTCTTCTCTACTAGTTTTCTCAACTGTGTTAGTAGGAGTCTTTTCCTTCCCCCTTTTAGACAGTCTTTCTTTTCTCTCAACTATGTTAGTAGGAGGGCTTTGAGTTTTATCATCTGTTCTCTTTCTTCTACTTCTTTTTGATGCACTGCCTTCAGGGGTTTCTTGGGGTTCTTCAAAGAAATTTCTAATTAAAAATTGCTCCCAAGTATCCCTTTTCTCCTTTAATTGTTTTTCTATCAGGATTCTTACGAGACCATGGTGATACAAATGTGGTTCTATGTCCCCCAGATGCTTTTGGACAGTTACAGACATCTTTTTCAAACTGTTTAGTAAAAAGTATGACAGATTAAGGATCTGGTTGTCTAGGAAATTCATTAACAGACATGCATGATACATATACATTGCTCCAAAATGTCCCTCACAGGTGATAATTTTTTGAATAACTAACAATAAGTTAGCCCACTCTTCTTTTAAAACATGAACAGGAATTCCCTTTTTGAAAACGGTGACATCCATACCTGGGTCACGTAAGATCACTCTCCAAGCTTCATCACTAATGCTCCGGTTCTTAAACTAGCATTCACCTCCCTGGGGAAGTTCTGTGGCAGCTACTATTGATGCTTCAGTTACTGTGAATTTTAGGTCTCCAATTTCCACCTCTAGTCCGTCAAAAGACCTTGCAAAGGCCTTTGTAACCTCCCTAAGGTAGCCTTTGAATTTCTGGATAAAACGTAACCACCTGGCCTTATTCAATATATCTTTCACTTGTGGATATCCTTCAATAAATTTGGGTCCCTCTGGTTCTGCCCTCAATAGCCGTCCCATCCTTCCTTCTGTTCTTTAAAACTCGTCTGAATTAGCAGAGATGGTCAGGGTTTATGAAGGAGACCAGCAATTGTAAGCGGATATCAGAGAATAGGTACACGGAATGAAGCAGAATAGAGAACAAAATGGGGTGAAGGCTTATGTGAGCACGGTGGAAATGAAATGGTTATAGAGGCGATTTCGTTTAATCATTGCATATATTTGAGCTCGTGATTTAATAACTATGAAAAAATGTGTTAGAATGCCATTTGAAATAAATTTTTGTTCATACCTTGGAATTCTTGTCATTTTTCCTCGGTCTTCAATCAGTTGCTCCTCGTTGGTGCTTTTGAATGCCTTATGTCTTCATAATATATCCTCATGCCTGAATTTGATTTCATAATTAATCATAAGACCGTTGGAAAATAAATGCATGGTTTATGGAGGAATGGCATGGAATGAAATGGTTATAGAGGCGATTTCATTTAATCATTGCATATAGTTGAGCTCGTGATTTAATAACTATGCAAAAATGTGTTAGAATGCCATTTGAAATAAATTTGTGTTCATACCTTGGAATTCTTGTCATTTTTCCTCAATCTTCAATCAGTTGCTCCTCGTTGGTGCTTTTGAATGCCTTATGTCTTCATAATATATCCTCATACCTGCATTTGATTTCATAAAATATAGGGTGTCAGGAATTCCTGATTTTCGCCCTACATTTTCGGTATAAGGCTGCCAATCAGTGATTGGTTTTCAAGCTTATACAATTTTTTATTTTTTTTTTTACAGAAAAGAACAAAGGCTAGGCTGGTGGAGAAGAAGGATTCTTCTTCACCAGCCCTATTGCAGAATTATCTTGAAACATTTTGACAAATTCCTCTTTTGAGAGTGGCTTATGATAGATCTTTAATCGATGGCCATTCACAATAAGAGGAGTTTGAGATTCATCAATGGTCTTGATTCTTACCGCTCCATTGCTAAAGACTTTGTCAATCTCATATGGCCTAAGCCAATGAGTCTAAAATTTTCCTTTAAAGTCTTTAAACTTAGAATCAAATAGCAATGCCCAGTCTCCTTCTTGAAACTTTTTCTCTTTGATGTATTTGTCATGCCACTTAACTCTTTGATATTGAACTAGATCAATTCTTAGGATTGCTTCTTGTATGATCTCATCTAGCTCATTCAACTGCTCCATTCTATGTTTTCGAGCTTCCAATAGATCCATCCCCCCCACTAAACTGCCATCTTGAAGGTTTTGACTTGGAACTCAATGGGGAGCAGGACTTCTTTCCCATAAACAAGTTCATAGGGGGAATGTCCTGTTGTATTTTTCCATGTAGTTCTGTAGGCCCACAAGGCTTTAGGAAGCCTTTCTGCCCAATCTCTTATGTGTAAATGAACAATTTTGGTGATGATGCTTTCAATAACTTTGTTTGTAGACTTCACTTGGCCATTTGCTTGCGGATGGTAAGGAGTAGATTTCCTGTGCTTGATTTTGTATTCTTCCATCAGCTTCTCCACCATGTTGGATGTAAATTGACTTCCCTGATCTATCACAATTTCTCTTGGGACAACAAAGCGAGTAAAAATATCTTCATAAAGAAAACTAACAATTGAATTTTCAGTAGCAGAAAGTAATGCTTTGGCTTCTACCCATTTAGTGACATAATCAGTACATACCAATATATACTTCTTTTGTTTAGATGGTGGATTAATAGGTCCAATGAAATCTAACACCCATTTTTCAA